>ULGT01000030.1:0-45805 GCA_900519025.1 Yarrowia porcina | reverse complement strand
CTCATTCTGCTCACAAACTCCCAACCTCAAGCCCTAACCCCGGATGAAACTCTAACTCTAAAGTGTATCCTTACATTAAGTTTATGGTTCGATGAGACACGGTTAGGGTCCCGTGCCTCCTATCAGCCATCGAGATATGATTGAGTTGCTTGAGCGATAAGTCGTTGGCTGGAATTGAGATAAGCAAGGCGTCTTCGTGGAAGGTGATTGTCTATAGAGAGTCGGGGGGTGGGGCTCTCAGACATTGGCAAGGAGACATTCATTCATTTGTACAGGTAGGTACGAAAGCATTGCTGTCTCGGTGGTCAGTAGATGGTATCCATCTGACTAAGAATACGCTCTCGCCCACCTCAGAGCTGACCTGAGAGTCGCTTCTAGTTCTGGAGACCCCGGGTGCCGAGAGAGATGGTCGGTGAGATGTGGCAGAAGGACACAGATGTAGGTGGCAACCAATCTCTCCTCATTTGCAGAAGCCAGGGAGTCTGAAATGAGGAGACAGATGAGGTGCTGAATGCATGCTGGGTTAAATGACTGAAAAGATTGGAATATTCAGAGAAGGGAACCATCATATTCAATGAAAGTCACCCGCGGTCGTTCAAGCAATTAAAACTCACCCACTAACAGATGTTCTCCTCCCCTTGTAGGCAACTTGACTACCAAAACATCTAGTCTCTTACAGAGACGAACATTCAGGACTGCAGCCTTCATCTTAGAAGTTTTCTTTCCGTATCTTTTAAGACATTCATCGAGAGAAAACCTCCATAGGTTCATAACTGGAGTCATCTGTCCACATCGCAATTGTCCTCTTACCTCACTTATAGCACTCGAAAGATACCTATGAAGTAACCGGTTTATTTCAAATCGCGCGCCATACTTTCGATACCCTTGCGGCGCGTGACTAAGAAATCTTTCTACTGCAAATGTAGCATTAGTGGAAGGGCATGGTAGAGGACGGAAGGTGTGTTTGGTCCCCTTTTCCTTCGTAAGCCACCTATGAACAGTTTTATGGAATAAAACCGGGTGGCTTAGTTTCACGGAAGCGATGGCAACAAGTAGAATATCGGCTTTTGACGATGATAGGTAAATTCGTCTAAATGCTGGCGTTTTCATTTTATCTGTTGAAGGTAGCGGGGATGCATGCTGTAGTTATATGGTCCTGTATATGGGGGAAGGGACATGACATGGTGAATGTCATTGGTGATACGGAAAAGGTGTGAGAAAAATAAAAGAAAAAACTGACATACTGAAGAGAAACACATATTCGCCTCATACGGCGAACGTCATGTTAAACCGCTCAAAAATCCTTTTAAAGCAAAAGTAATGAAAGCATCAAAAAGGCTCTTAAAACTCGAATTTGAACCAACGAGAACAACTGTAACATAACACAGAACCTCCCGTAGCTGACGCCCCCCACAAGTTAGCCCGACTAAAGTCATGGACCAAGAGGAGTGACTATGGCGGCATTGCGGACATCTGGTTCGGGATTCTGGTGAAATCGGTTCAGTACATTGCCGATGCCAACAAAGCACAGGTGCTTCGCCTACCGAGAGTCTCCCGGCTCCCTTTGGTGAAGTGGAGATACCTCATCGATCACATTTTCAAGAGAAAGAACCCCGGATGCGGGCTCTGCGACAAAGCCACCACCAAGAACCTCCACGAACACATCTTTTGCAAGTGCGAAGTCCTTTCCCCCGATGTTGACCAAAATGAAGGTCCCTGCGGTGGGCTCGCCCAAAGCGTGGATTTTCATCGAGGAAGGAGGGCCACAAAGCAGTAGTGTACTAACCCAGACATCGAATACAAACTTCTCCACCACCTACAGATGACCCAGCGGGCTTTTCATTATGGAGGACGTTGAGATGCGGAGTATGAATACTAAGGAGACGAAAAGAAACAAGATGAGGAAGATAAAGAAGACGAAAAGCAACACGATGGGGAATATCAAGGAGACGAAAAGAAACACGACGATGATTCTTAAGGAGACGTCAGCACTTGATTGAGCATATTATTCTTGTCCCCTTGTCTGTTTTCATCGACTTCTGTAACTCGTCAAGTCTTTGTAAACACACCAAAAGAAGCATTACTAACCCGTCAATAGCTGATGACTTTACTAGTGTTGATAACTGGTGACACCAGAGCAATATGGTTACTTCAGATGTTAACCAAGTACAAGTAGGTTTCCCGCTGTTTACCGTATGTACCAAATATACCTTTCTTTAAGACAGGCACAACTCAACAATGTACCTTACCGTAGTAAAAACACACCTATTGGAACAAGGACCTCGTTGACATAATCGCAGAAGTCATGGAAACGATATGGAGTTGTTTATTGTGTTTTACACGGATTATTACCCTTCTTATCTCCTTTTTTCCTATTTGTGCTACCCCACATTTTGACTTCAACCACCCACAGAATCCGCATTAACCATCACAAGAGAGAAACAAACATGCTGGTGGAGTTATGGAGACTCAGACTTTCTGTTGCACCCTTTTGATTTGTAAAAACTTGGGTTTTTTCGAAAATTCAAAAATTCACCATTTTGCCTGACCCATGGTCAGACAAAATCGCTAAAACCGCCCAAATCTGAGTTGCTGACTAAGCAGGATTTTTGAATATAACAGGATTAAAGCTTCCTGATCAGTCGTAGATGAAATTTCTGAATGGGGTGAGTAGGAATATATCTTTTGTTTCCAGTTTTGATGTCGTCTTTGTGGTTTTTTCCTCCAACGAAACCGCCAAAAAAATATTTCACCCCTGATTCGGCACTTTTCGGTTTTTTTTTATTTCGAGATTTTTAGAAAAGCTTATTTCATCAAAAGTGACCAAGTTGTGGGAAGTTGAGAAAAAAAATAAAAAAGTCGCATATCTGGGAAGTCACATATAGCTAGCTTAAACTGCTCCCCCGGAGCTCATGAGTAGTAATCCGCTTTCTGTTTCCAGATTTGCAATTTATTTCGAAAGTTACAGAGGTATGAAGTTGGCAAATTGGTAAGTTTCTAATGTCGTTGTCATGGCCCCAATATGCATCATAGAGACTATTGGGTATTACCCCTCTACTCAGAGCGCCAAGCTCTATATTATCATCAGTTTTAATAGCCTGATTAAAGCCTCTGAGCAGTGTTGCGGCGGCTTGTAACATTCCAAAAACTGTTTTTTGTTCAAACAACCTCAATAACGTCTAAACTCGATCAGCGAAGTCAGATTGGAGATGGTGCGGGTCGGGGCTATCCAAAACTACCACTTGTATGTGTTGGAGAGCCATATTTCCCGTTTTCGGTTTTTTTTCTCGTTTTTCTCCGACTTGACTGACTTTGTGTCTTCAGCCCCAGTTTTTAAGGTTTAAGCTTTTTGTTATCAGTATTTTTCGATTTTTCTCAAAAATCTTGATACTCACCTTTTCTGAAACTTAGTGGTGGAAATGGAGTGGTTGCAGCTTCACTACTGGAAAAACAAGTGCCCCAACCTACAATATGAAGCTTGCTGATTACAAATATACTGTCTGTTTTCCGGTATGAGCAAAAACGACGGTTATGCAAGATTCTCGTTTGGGTCAAAAGTGCCAAAAATCAATAATTTTATGGGGTGTGGGTCAGGCAAATTTTGGGATTTTGGAAATTTTGGAAATACTGATGTTAGAGGCTCAAGAGAAGTATCAACCGGATCTTTGGAGATGTAGGACATCAGTGATATAGCTGATGTACTCGTAGCACCAGTATGTGGCTTTTTGGAGACATTTCAAAACCACGGTTTTGATTACTAATCAACTTTAGACAGCTATATATTCATAATTGAACTTGGAAAGGCTCTTTAAAAAGTGTCTGTAGGCATCAGCATGTCTGGGGCTTCCTCCCCGATATATTTTTCTTGTCTTTCTTCGAACTTTTTATCGCATGTTACTTTTGCAGTGAGTTTGGGGCACTGAGTTTGGATAAGGCGATGGACCAAACCTTGAGGGTTATAAAAAGAAAAACAAATTCAAAATAAATTGAATATAAATTGGACATGAATTGATAATAAATTGGAAATAAATCAGGTGGTTTACTGGTATGTGCAACATCAGAAGCTGAATACCACATGTCTCAGAGGGTCTCTATTAATAAGATTATCTCATGAGCATGTCCCCTTAGTCGCAACTGCTCGCATAAAAGGTATCACTATTAGAAGAAAGTGGGCTAATTTCAGTACAAGTTGCTAAAGTCATTTCACTTGCTGAGGCTCCAGTGTGGCACTTATTGACTCAGCTGTTCGCCACTATATTCACATTTTTGAGTTATGTCCCAGACGTAATGAGTTGAATGAGAAAGTAGAGGCGGAGTATGATAAAAAGAACAGCAAGAAATGTCCTTGTATAAATCAGGCTTTATTTCCTGCTGATATTGACCCGATACTTGTACAAGAACCGGTACCAACAATATCTTATCTTATCTACTTGTAATGTGTCTATTCCCTTGTGCATCATCCATGCCCTGGGGCTCAGCAACACACAGCATTCCATCAACCAACAAGTCATCGCTTGAAACTGCAAAAAGACTCGAAACGGGCTCATTCGATGTCGTATGAAATGAACAGGACCTTTTTATGACTTCTCTCTTTATATTTCCAGTTTTGCGGCCACAAACTCTGTCATGACATACTCCTTCCATTTTGATCACGCAACAACATTGGAGTGAACCCAACATATTTCAGGGCTGTGAATGGGATCTGATAATGAAAAACAGCACGAAACGACTGGCTTCAACAGCACGAACTTTCTCCCTCTCTGATTGTACTTGTACAAGTACTTTTAGATTGAACATCCAGATTTGACTGTCAATTTCATGAACACTGCGATACTTGAACAGCTCCCTAGATGGGGAGCCCCTGAATCCTTTGCCACATCTACAAATAAAAATAAAATTTTACTGCACACACGAACAACATGTGGCAAAAGCTCGACAGCCAAGAGAGAGTCGCCTGTTTGCCTTCTATTTCTATTTAGCAGTATTGTACTTGTATTTGTCGTTTGTTTCTCTGGCAACCCACTGAGGGTGTTGTTGTAGGAAGTGGAAACAGATTACTTATACTTGAATGATGGATCGATGCATTTAAGCCCACTTGAGAGAGACTGCAATATATTATCAAAAGTTGACAGCAATAATATCTTTCCCCACCTGAATCCGACCTGTGGCAACATAAAGCAGTTTCTAACCAGTTAAACGACCGCATTTCTGGCAACTACCATGAAAGACATATCAAAATGATCATCAAGACTTCACCCATCTAGTGACAACGTCATCATGTTACTATCATCGATTCTGGACAATATATCTCAGACATTCTCATATTGTCCACATGTGGCAAAACCTTACTTGTTCAGATAACTGCACTAAAACCTACACACGAAATACTTGATACAGAAGTATGCATTGCATTCCACCAAGCTGAAGACTACGATACCAGGCACCCTCCACATTGTATCGTAGTGTATACCATACCAATAATAGGTCCGCGTGGAGTGCATTTTGTGATGCATTTCTTTCCAAAAAGGGAAATGTAAGCGAGCAACAAATACCCTGACTTGCTGCCAATACGTGGATGTTGCCTTGTTGTCGTTTCAGTGGTGTGGCCCACACCTGCTTCATCATATTTTGTATTTTAGCATCCATTTGTCAGAGGGCTTTTATTTCACTATCACGTATGCACTCATCGCCGATGTAAGGTATTGGAAGAGGGGTTACGTTCTGAAGCACAGTGGAATACCTATCTGGTACTGTACTGGTCTACTGCCAAAACACCCGTTATTCTTCAAAATAATATAATTTCTAGATCAATTTTGTAATTTTGTATCGACTGTGCAAGACTAATTCAAGGTAGAGTCTCTGGAGCAACACCTTCAAGCCAAAGTACACCTGAAAATGGCCGATCATCATGAGAAGCTCATTTTAGTTATCTGAACAGCTGGATATATCCATACGACGATTTTTTCCACCTCAAAGCTCAGTTGTACGCAAACATCCGCTTCACTCTACGTATTGTTACCCCAGATTCGAACTTCAAACACACCCAACATCAGCATTAGACCTCTCAGCACAAAACAAAATACACTGACAGAGTCGCAGTGGCCAGGGCTTTCCAGTAGAGCCCTTTATCGGGCACAAATCCTTAGTTTTTCAAAATTTCAAAAATCGGCCATTTTGTCTGACCTACCATCAGGAAAATTTTGGAAAAACGACCAAATCTGACTTGCTGCCTAATCAAGATTTTTGAATATAACGGGTTTAGAGCATCAAGAGTGATCATATATGAATATTTGGAGAGAGGCGAATCGGAATATATCACTATCATTTACTTCCACTGCTGTCTTTTTGGTTTTTTCCTCCAACAAAGTCGCGAAAAAAATATTTCACCCCTGATTCGGCACTTTTCGGGATTTTTTATTTTTGAGAATTCCAAAAAAGCTTATTTCGCTAAAAGTGCCCAAGTTGTGTGAAGTGGAGAAAAAAAATAAAAAAGTCGCATGTCTGGAAAATGATATAAACCTAGTGCAAGCTATTCCCCTGGACCTGAGGAGTAATAATCCGCAGTCAGTTACTCCATTTACAATTTATTATAGAAGTTATCATGATGTGAAACTGGCTACATTGTATGTTTCTAGAATCGAAATCATGGTCCTAATATGAGCCTTACCGAAAAGAAAACCTGGCCAATACATTTATATCGGCAGCCCGTATCGTGTCATATGCTTACTTAGTCTATCACATGTCTCTGAGCGGAATTGTGGCAGTTGGTATGTTTGGAAAAACTTGTTTTCGAGCAAACAGACGAAATTTATTCCAAATTGAACTTTGAATGCCAGGTTGATGATGGTGCGGGTCGGGGCTATCTAAATATAGCAGTCTCCAATGTCCTAGCGACGTATTGCCCGTTTTCGATTTTTTTTCTCGTTTTTCTCTAGGTTGGCCGACTTTGTGTCTTTAACCAGAATTTTTAAGGTTTAGGCTTTTCTTATCTCGAGTTTCTATTTTTTCCCCAAAAGGGCCGAAGCACTACTTTTCTGAAAGTGGTTAGTTCGAATGGGGTGGTTGTACTGGTTCTATCACGGAAGTAAGTGCAATATGTGGGTATTTGAGGCATTCTGATTACTAATATACACTCTGTTTCCTTAATAGCACAATTAATGATGGAGATACAGATGTCATGTTCAGCTCAAAATGGTCAAATAAAAGCAGTTTTCATGGGGTGTGGGTCAGACAAAATTTGAGATTTTTGGAAATTTCGGAGTAACAGTGCTAGCGGCACAGAAAGAGTTCCATCAGATCCACCGGGGTTTCAGTACTTCAATGGTATGGCTGAAGTGTTCTTAGCCTCATTATGTGGAGTCAGGGAAGCTGTTCTCTGTAGTAATTTTTGCTTACTAATCAGGTTTTGAAAGCTTTTTCTAGCTGATTGGGCTTGAAGAAAGCCCTGAAAAGATGTTTATACTCACCAGCGCGACTAATGCTTTCTCCCTGACATGTTTTCCCTCTCTTTGGCTGAAATTTTTGGTACACGTTATCTATGCACTGACTTAACGATAAGGCAGTGCTAGACATTGGGGGTTGGGATTTTTGGAAACGTAAAAGATGATGAAATTGAAACGAATGATTAGGTAACATGTTTTTAGTTTTCGACACTGCTAATGGGGGCCACTCGAATGTTGTAAGTGTTTTATCGCTCTTCCATCATCTGTACTGAGACTCCCTCATACTGACTGTACAGGGTGAGAGCGGATGCAGATTTTTTGAGGTAACAATAGGTATACAGGAAGAATCTCTTCCATCAGAATGAACCTCTAAGTTCTATGACTGAAACATCAAGCTTCTTATTATTAACCATTACTTTCTCTGTATACAAATGTAGCGTATCCATCGTTTCCTCAGACTGAACTTGACGTACTTGCGTATCAAGTGTGAGTTTTCGAGGCAAACTTATCGATTAAAGAACCGTCAGTAGTATATGAGGGCTATATTAGACAACTACGAAGAGAAGAACAATTGATCCCTTTCGTTTTTGGAATATGTATTACCGGTAGCTCACAAATACACCACTCCCTTCAACCTCTATCTGCAGTAATACAGATGGAAAATAAGAATGTGAACAACTCTAGATAAAAGCTCCTATATAATATACAACAGATATAATCGCAGTCTTCTAGCAGATTTGGCTATAGTGCCTTTGTTATCATCTCTCATCATTTGATGTATTGCTAAGCCGATTAAATGAAGAAAAAAAGATGAAAGAAACAAAGGAAAGAGCTTCATAAGGTTATGTAAACCTCGCAGTAGACACTTAAGACCTCATTGTTGTTTCTGTGTGATTTTCTATCGCTTAAATCTCCTCTCCCACTACGTCATGGGAGACAAATTTCAGGTGTAGTGATTACTCGATTAGTTGATGAGGAAAAGTTGAGAAGAGTCGGAATGAGACTTTTGAATCACTGTAACATACAATTTGTACACATTGTACTACTTCTAGATTGTCGTGGTGAAAATTCTTACGGTATACTTTTCTTTGTAAACATCGGATCGAGAGACAATAGTGTATAAATCAAGCTTGATAAATTGAACACAATAAGTTGAAATGAGATACAAAAAGAGTGTCATGACGTTATTTATAGTTGTTAAGACGACGGAGTTGACTTCTTCTCTATCTAGAGTTCGTATTATTGTTTATTCCTCTACTCTCTCCCCACCGAAAACCTGGGTGTAAGGACAAGGCGTTAAATCAACGAATATAATCTGAAATCAAGATATATAGGAATGTGCTCACACATAGTAGAGACATATTGTGTGACTCAACACCTTTTCAGTAGTTGATTTGTATCACCGCCACTGTTATATCTGCTCTGAAAGTGTTGTAGCATGAGAGACAAAATCATCATGGACTGATAATTGTCACATTAAGGAATTAGAGCGACCAATAGGTTCTAGAGATAGATCAAGATGTTATGGCCAGTATATTGTACCCAAATGACAACCTGATACTTTTGCTGGTGTCTTGACTACTATGCATCCTTCTTCTGCAAGAGGATGGACTGGAGACCACATGTAGCTGTAAAGAGAACTCGGTTAAATGCGTTAGAAAGCTGAATTTGGAGTAAATGAAAGGCCACGTAGCATTTTTATCAGTGTCATCGCGCAGTAAACCACTCGTTATAAATATCAGTACCTTGTATAGGTCTGGTTTGCTGGGTTGTGTTTTCTACTGAAGTGGCTCCTGTATGAGGTTAGGAGAAGTCGAAGAATACGCTCAATAAAAGAAATAAAAGCTTGTAACGAAGTCTTTAAGTGACTGGAGACTTTTAACGGGGCGTTAAAAGACTAATTGAGCTGTCATTAATTCTACCAGCCTTTTTGCTACTCTTTGTCGCGATGTTCTGAAAGGTGCTTGGTGAGTATCATAAAAGAGCTACCGGTAACTTAATAACTGAAATACAAGGCAATAAAAGGTAATAGAGACTGTAAAAAGTTGTGGGCTATAGCTCAGACAGTAATAACTAGGATAATAACCTTCTTATACTATCTCATGACGGCCACAGGTGTGATATACCCTCTGTGCTGTTACTTTGGGTTTTTCAAGTCGGGGTACAGTAGCACACATATCGGTATACTTCCAATGAAATAGTGAACCCTTGTGTGCTATATTAAACAGTTAGATAAAACAAAGCTAGTTGTTTGAAAACTTATCTTCATTCAAGCGTATTCTATCGGTTTTAACATCTCTATTTTACTACCCCAGGGAGGTGCATCTCCTTAAATTGAGGAATTAGAGCTGGAAAGAACTTGTGAAAGTCGCAAATAACATTTCTGATGGTTAGTGGTACAAGTAAACTATGTTACTTTCTCTTAGTATGCCTGAGCTTTATTACTGTAGTGTTTCTCGTTCTCTAAGACATCACTAACCGGCAGAAACTGAGGCGTAGGAATATGTCGATTACTAAACAAAAAAAGCCGAATGTAGTAGGTCATAAAGGCTCAAGACATTTAAAGCAGTCTCAACGCTACATTAATAACATCTTCCAATAGCTCATTAGTCGTCCAGCTCTATTTTACCTTTTTTTGCGTACAGGGACCGAAATAGTGAATCAACAGAACTGAATGAACTGAGGAACATAAGGTGAAAAAGAGATGTAGAAGATGCTCGCAATACTTATAATAGCTACTGGTAGACTATTTAAGACTTCATGTTACCAACAGTAGGTTTTAGTCCTCTATTTTTCTCTGGTCTGTCGGCGTTATGTGGTGAACCATAACGCAGGCTTAGTAAAAAAATCGATCAACTGGGAATTATCAGCCAAAGGGAGTCAGTCAAAACACTCAAGACATCTTGACAGCTACGAAAGTTTTATATGCCACCTTTTAAAGTCTCTCCTATTTACTAATGCCAATTCTACCTCTGTTCTGTAAGTACAAGAGGTTGAGACGCTACCAAGAACCTCGAATGACTGGAATAAATAGCAAGGAAAAGTTGAATTGAAGTAGAATGAAGCGCCCACTAGAGTTATTGGATGAAACTCGTGCGATAATTCACTCTTTATTGAAGTTAGTTCTTATTCCAGTTACGTTTACCTCTGCTTTAAGTGTCGTAGGTCAATAGGCAAGAATCATGCTGAAGCATAAGTCGTAATTTTGAAGATTAAAAGCTGAAATGCAGAGATATGAGAGTCGCATGGTGAGGAAGATGACTAGTTGCTGACAATTAATCACAAAGTATCGTTCCTACCATGTGATATTCTCGCTATTCATCTCAGTCCTGTAAACTTGCATTGTGAAACAAATGTTGGCATTAGGGAAAAATGGATATGCGAGGTATCATAGCTGGGATGAAGCTGAAAATTAATTTGGGATACCTAGACGGCATAAATATAGCGAGTAATAACTTTGGGGATGTCTGAAGAACATTTTAAAGCCCATTTACCTCTATTCTGTATCTGACTTATACAGGTTTGGTAAAACCCGAGTAATTGAGATGAAAAAAATGAAAAAAAGATAAATTGGAGACTAGGAATGTTACCTGCAGATAATTCAAACTCATAAATATATTCATTGTGTTCCTGGCACGACAAGTTGTGTTCTATCCGTACCGGTACTGTGAGTGGCAGTGATCCAGAGACAAAAAGGCAGGCGCAGAGATTAGTCCACTATTTAACGATGAGAAGTTGAAATGAAGCAGAAGAAAAGGCCAAGCTCGCTTATCTAGCTGAGAATGTGCAAATGACTAGTGTTACTCGTCTCTGGTATAGCTATTTGTTATAATAAGTCCTCGCTATGCAGGCTTCATAAAGGAAGGAGGAAACATAAGGCTACCGGTAGGTATAACTCACGTAACTAGCGAAAAAACCAGAAATGAAGTATATCAGGAGCATTAAGACGCCTTTAAGGACTGAATGTAAGCAACTGACTACTTCTTGGTGTTCCATACACGAACTAGAACAGTATTATCCCTCTTTGTGACCTCAATACACAGTGAGACATAGTGTTGGCGTAAGGAAAGAAGACCAAATGATTAATACAAAATAGAAATAAGCAAACGAGGGATGCTTGTGCTATTTAGGCGGGTGTAACTGTCAGATTTCAAGCTTTTAGCAAGAACCACAGACGTACTAAAACTACTGTCGCCCCATATTTCAGTTCTAAGATTACGAAGAGATAGTTGGGTTATCTCGTCTACAAAACAAGGAGGGTGTTTATAGTAAAAGAAAGAGGTGCGATTTATTCTGGTTGGTCATTAAGATGGCTGGTTGCCTTCTATGCCGTCGCTAGGATATCATTACCACTAATTTTTCCTCGTAGCTTAGACTGTGGATGGAAAGCATAAAATCAGGATCTAGGATATTGGGTAAATTGAAGAATAAAAGTTGATTACCAGAGGTACAAGAGGCTCAAAGGGTTTCCGAGTGCCACTAGTAGACATTTGGTATCCCTTTTTGTTCTTGGTATCGTTTAATATCATATATCTCAGTTATGAAGGTTTACAGGTGAGAGCTGAACCTCGGGGTCTGAGCAGAGTCGAATTACCGATAACTGAACAGCAAAGCAGAATATAAGTAAGAATTAACATCAAAGACGTTAGTCAAGAGTGCACTGTTCTATATTCAAGAGTTATTCACAGTGAGCAAGTTTCGCAGCTTCATCTACCTCTTCTGAAAGTATCTTCCGGAATGATCAAAAAACCATGCACAGGTATGACTTGTTAATAGAGAGATACAAGCTGAAATTGTGTAACAAAAAAGTACCCACAAGGTTTCGATGACTTAAAATATACAATCAACCACTATTTACTGTTAGTCATAAGTTATTTCTTTACTTTTACACGTTCTGTCAGCAGCTTGAATTTAGAGACAAGAGCATATTTCGGAATATTTCGATATAATGGTTGATAAAAGTTGTACAGAAGTAGCCTCAGTTGCTGATTGGATTATAGAGTAGCGATAGTACCTGACAAACAGCTTTCTGCTACCGGGTACCTTAAGACGTTACATCTACCTCGGATGTTTTACCATCATGTACGGAGGCAAGAAAATGGGTCTGTATAACACGATAGATTGCAGAAACGAAGCAGAAAGGAGCAGTAAAAAGTGGACTTTCGCAGTATTAACAGCTATTAATAGATAACCGCCAAGTTACTCAAGTCTCTAGTAGGTTTTTTAATGGTTTTCCCATCGTGTTCACGGCGTAAAATGGCCCAGACAAGAAATCAGATTAGTACAAGTTGGCACAACGAATCACGAAAGCTGAAATGAAGTAGAATAAAGATAAAAAGAGGAAATTGGTATTTAATAGGGGTTGTTTAAAGTATACCACCTTCCTTACCATTTACATCTCCTTCACATATTTTCGTTCAGTCAGCAACCGGATGAAGGAGATAAAAGCAGGCATGGGATCACCTCTTTAATAGAAAATAAAGTCCAAATCGAACAAGATAAGCTGCTTAGCACATCTAGCAGAGCATAATAAAGAGACAAAGTATCCTTTTAGTCGCATATATATTAACAAAACTCTCAATCTCTTTCAACTGCAGGCTCAGATATCGAGAGGCTGAAATCAGAACGAGAATAACTCGATTAAATATCAAACATAAGCTGAAATAAAGTAATAAAAGAAGCTCAAAATAATGAGAAGGCTTGTAACTGTCTGGACTAACCTTTTTACAGACAGTTTGTACTTACTACTGTCACATTTATGTTTGTTCTGAGCGTCTCGTAAATGAAAGGGAAAGCCATTGTCAGGTTTCTTTCGATGCGATGGATAAAAAGCTGAATAGAAGTAAGATAAAATACTCAGAGTGTTGAGAGTGACTGCTGCTAAAGAATTTGCAGCTTCCTTTTGTATAACTGTGTCCCACTGAAGTATTTCTCCTGTTATGTGAGCTTCGTAATTGGAGCGAGAAAATCCATATGTACTGAAGGGTGAATTTCGATTAAATGATGCAAAAAAAGCTAGAATAAAGTGGAAAAAGAAATCCAGGATATTAATCAAGAGTCAAATGTTCAGTTGACGCTTTCCACCTCGGCCTGTAGGTTTACCAAACCATGGTTTCTCCTTTTGTCACCATTGGGTAATGTGGGTGTCTAGGAAAGAGTTTGAGATGTGGATATCTCATTGAATGAAACAGGAAAAGCCCAGAGGAAGTACCTGTAGAAGAGAAGACCCAAAACAATTAAAGAGCTCTTCAAAGGTCATTCGTGCTTCCGGATTTTACTGATTCATGATTTGGGCGTATTTCCCCTGTTTTGAGCATCTTCGAGCCGGAATGCAGGGGTAGAGCGAAGTTGATTAAATACCGAAGAAAATTGAATGGGAACCAATGATAGATCCCAGGGTGTACAGTAAGCTAATATCTTGCCAATGAACACCTTCTATCACTCCAGGCTATATTTTATTGTTATATGGCCACTGCTGTGGCAGCGGCTTTGATGAGTAGAATACATTTGGGATGATCCAACTCGATAAATTGTAGAAAGAAGGTAGAAACGTGATAATAGAGAGTGCTAATAGTCACCCTAAAGCTTCTTGCAAATACCGAAAAGCTCTTCCTCATCCATAGCCCTTATCTGTGCTGTATCTTTCTCTTCTCTGTAGGTATCCAACATCGAGGTTGAATTGGGAACTCGAATATTAAGCGAAGAAAGACAGTGAAGCATCTTGAATAAGACCTGATCTGTTTATGATAACTAGTGGTAGTAACTGAACGTCTTCTTTATGTCCCCAATATGTTTTTTTACCATATTACAACCTGTACCATGAACTTCATTGATGGAGAAACATAGACGTATAGATAGATCAATTAATTGACGAAAAAAGTAGAAATTAAGTAGAAGGAAAAGTTCATGACTGTCATATAGACCAAGCAGTTTGACTGGTAACTTTTTGCTCCCACAAGATGCTTATTAGTGTTGAAATAACCCTATAATGTCAACATTATAGGATGGTGGGAGAGAGCTGAAGGAATTAGTAGCAGAGTGAAGCAAGAAAGGTAGACATGAGGTAGAAAAGAAGACCCAGAAGCTATATTTCATTTATTATTGCTATAAAACAGTACCTTTTGTAGAGCCAGTATGGATTTATTAGTCTAAAGCGCTTTCCTATCAATATCGTTGATCATCTTGCTCAACTGTCAAAGAAATGATAGGGATAAGTTGGTAGGAACTAGTAAAAGTTGGAAATGAAGCAAATAGAGGTCCCATGGTGCTAAATTGACCAATACGGTATCACTGGTCACCTCTTGCTCCAATTACCATGTACCACAGCTATGGTTACCCCTCCTATGCATTTCATAGATAGAGTACCGGTAATCATGGACTGAACATGTTGATGAATAGCAAGATAAAAGCTGATATAAATAATGGAAAGTAACCTATAGAAGCTAAGCTGGTGAATAGTAGGTAATGGTCAGCTTCTTCATGTCTATGGTACATTAATGGACTCTATTACTCTCTTTTATGTATGTATCATTAGGAAGACGGAAGTCACGGTTGTTAAAAAACGATAAGTGGAAGAATAAAAGATGAAATGAAAGATAATAGAACGTCAAGAACTCTCTAAGTTACCGTTGTTTGGTATATTGCTGCTTTCTATCTTCCATAGTATATGATTTCCTTGTATTTTTCCTCTCGTAAGTCAGCAACTCGCAGGAACAAAATGCCTGCGTAGGGACGACACGGTAAACTGACATTGAGGTGACCGATTCAAATGAAATAAATTACTCGGAATGACAGGAATATTTTACTATTCAGTTGAATACACTTTGTAGTTGCTGACATCAGATCAATATCTTCTCTGTCAGCGTCTTAGATGGGAGATACACACCCTTGCTAAACAATAACCTGTAGCGATGAAGATAAAAAGCTGCAAAGACAGATACGAATGAGAGAGGGAAATTGACCAGGCTCATATTGTAGGATTAGCAGCTTCTCCCTTTGACTGATCATAAGGCAGAGCTGTCGTTTCTCCATTGCTAGGCACTGATGGGGGAGCAGAATCATAGTCAGACAGAACTCGATGTGTTGAGGGATATAACCGGAAAACGAGCAGGATAAAGAGTCTCAATGGTTACCATAACTGCTATTATGTAATGGGCAACTTACTTCTGTCTCAAGTATGTTTTTATACTGTATATCTCCTTGTTCTGTGAGCTTCGTGAATGGAAAAACAAACTGCACATGTAGAGATCTTGATTATCTGAAGAGTAATACCGGTATTAAGCCTGATTAAATGTCCAGGACGTTTTAACCAGCTAATAATAAGCAATTGACATCTCTTTAGTGTCTCCACTATATTTTATTGTCACATTTCTCTCTGTGCCGTTTATATTTGTAAAAAGAAGAAAAGCCTGGTAGGAACTATCGAAGAACTGATATAAAAAAGTTGAACAGAAGTGAAATAATGACCTAAAGATATTCTTATTAGACTATAGTGTAATATTTGCTACTTATTGACGCCATGTGAATGTATTATGCTTTCATTAACCTCTCTTCTGTGATCGTGAAAAATTGAGTGAACAGCATAGGGTGGTAAAGATGAATAGACGAAGAAGAAAAGGTCATTTAGAGAAATAAGAAGCTCCCAATGTTATGGGTGACTACTATTAGAATATTTAGTACTACGTGTTGTTAATAAGATATCCGTACGCTTTGTTTCTCTCTAATAGATGTGCGCCGAAGATCGAGAGGCTTGCAGTCGTGGGAATAGGTCGTTTGATTGCCGGATAAAAGCCAATATGAAGTAATACAGAGCTAGAGGCCTTTATTGTGTCATCAGCTTAAAATCTTCACTTTTGTTTACGTCGATACTTGCCTATACTACATATAACTTCCCTCTGCCAGCATCTCTCATTGAGACACAGATGGGATAACTTGATAAATCATAGAAGAAAGTTGGACTGAACAGATTTAAGAAGCGCAAGACAAATTTTATAACTATCTGTAGCTCTGGGAGCATTACTTCTAGCCACTAATTTCAACATATGCTGCGGTGGAGCCGTAGGGCCATAAACGAATAACGACTGAGAAAAACTGTAATACTATGGAATGAGAGACTAATAATGTTCTACAAGGCCCATAGTACACAGCTGGCTATCTTCTGGAGTCACTAGTAGTTACTAGCTGTACTTCTCCCTTCTTTGTGAACCTCATAGTTGAAAAACATGATGTCGAAGTATGCATGTCGATAAATAATAAAAAGAATCAGAAAATAAGCGGATGGACTTTTCTATATCATCCAATATAGGTGTAGCCTCTTCATTGTCAACATCTTGCTACTAATGAGTATATATTAAAGCTACTATCACCCTCTTTTGAAATGTGGCTACAGGGAGATATCATGGCGTTTGGAATATCTCGTATAGTGAAGCAAATAAAGTACAAATGGAGTGAGACGAAGTGCAGAAAGTGGCGAGCACACAATTAAAACACATTTCATAACTTTACGTTGTAGACAGTGTATGATTACCAGTGTAGTTCAATCTGTTCTGAAGAACAAAAGATCTACAATGTTCATTTAGCTGATGATCTACTCCTGGTCAGCTCTTGTTGTAATTCTAGTGTATTACTGCAACCAGGGTACTTATTTTTTTTTTTCTATTACATTCAATTGATTATAACTTCACATTGTAAGAGTAACCTTTGAATTGAATGTATTTTTCAACAATATATGGATGAGGAAAATTAAGGAGACGAACAAAACAGTTGGTAAACCGATGAGGGAAGTGTGGATTCGAATGGTATATTCACAGTTGGGCACAAGATTACGACTAGTCGTTTTGAGGAGTTTTGCCAAGGGAGCTACCGGATTTTACACTGTAACAGATTGGAGGCCTGTCACAACACGTATCATCCACCAGAACCTGTAACCACAAGGCAAAATGAATCTTTTTTCTAGACGTAATTAGCGTGTAAAACTTGTTGAAAAATACATTCAATTTAAAGGTTACTCTTATAATCAATTGAATGTAATAGAAAAAAAAATCCCTTCTCTGTGATAACCATACACCAGAAGTTACTGCTGACCAACATGTTGACAGAACAGGGATAATTATGACATTAATATACACAAGGCACAGTCAAATGTGTGTGATAGTCTAGAAATAGTTAGCTAAAAGATCTTTAACGTCTTCTCTTACTTCATTTCAACTTTTCTCTGTCGTCTATTTGTACATCCCTATACCTGTATTTGTCTCTCCACTACGATGCGGACAGAACGGAGAATGAAACCAAATGACAACGAATCAGTTAGGTAATGAGGTGCGCAGACGTCTATAAGCTGCTTTAGACTCAATTAAAGACCTATTGTTCTTCTTTATTTCACCTTTTCTTATTCAATATCGAGTTTTACCCGTCTAGCATTCCTGCCATTTCACCTGATGGACATAGAGGGTGCAACTAATAGTAATACAAAGTCAAACTCAATGCTACTGAAACTGGCCTGCTGTTCGATCCAGGCTACATCAGCCTCGGGTGCGTCTCTTTACTCTTTATCCCACCTTTCTTTTTAGTTATTCTTGTGGTCCAGAGGCTAGGTTCAATCTCTCGACCGTGATGGTTGGGGAAAAGACCAATGCAATTCTACTATAAACTACGACTACAATATGCAAGCAGTTATATGTCAGAAGCCGGCTAATAATGTCTTGGGTCTCTCATATCATTATGTTTCAGCTTTTTATCGTTGAAATGTTGAGTGACACCTGCGAACACTTTGTTCTCCACTTAGATATTTGCAACAGAGGAAATGTAGTAGGAATACATAAAACCTACAACAGAGAGTGTCGTGTAGCATAATGACAACCCAATTAACGACCTGAACACTTTATATGTCTTGGTTTCATCTTTTAAGTCCCATTAATTCGAAATATCCCTATGTGAATTTAGTCTCTAGTCCTAGGGTCTGAAACAACCGCGTTAAATACGAGAGAAATACATGTTGGCCGGGAAGAAAAAGTAAACAGCTTACTAGGGATCATTATTATACTCACTGTTTTTTCTTATTTGTTGATTCGTAAATTTTGATCCAATATTAATCGAGTTGCCCTAAGCCATGGGGTTTTGTTTCTCCATCCATCGTGCAAATAACAGAGGTATACGTCTAGCTGTGATTAGAAATCTCAATGTAAAGCTGCTGCCCGATGGTATTCAGCTATAGAAATGTTTTGGTTACTTTACCTTACTCTAATTCAGCTTTTCTCTTTTAATAACTCGCGTTATGGCAGAGCCCTTATGCGTTTCAACCCATGAAACATACAGAGCAGGGGCAAATTAGTATTTCAAATTAGTATAAAGGGAAAGTGTACTCATGAGCACTTAACATTGTCAAATGTACTCCTATATTGTCTCTCACCTGGCTCATTTTCAGCTATTTTCTTCTTATTCCCAACGTATCCCAGGTCCTGGTTTCTTCGGTGGTATGTCAGAGACAAGCATAGCGATGTTAGCTAAAACGATAGTGTGAAAGACGTATACAATAGATATGCTTGTCAATAGACATCTAGTAACAGCCTGTCTCTTATTTTGCCTCTTATTCCATCTCTTCTCCGTCAATGGTGTTCAATCCTTTCTTCTATTTTTTTGGATATGCGAAGATTGTGTTGTAGAATGCCTTAATGAATTATAAAAATAAGAAGAGATCACCAAACGTCTACCACCGGCCACATAGAGTATCATGGACTTTTTCAACCTTTTCATTTCAGCTTTTTGTAATCAATGAATCGACTCATATTCTCGCCCAGAGATAAGAGTCGTCAAGAAGGCGGAAAAAAGATATGTGCAGCTGTAAGAAAGATTCCATTGAGATTATTTGGTGTATGTTTATACTTAGAGACATCCAAATGATATCGATCCATTATTTTAGCTCAGTTACGTAGATATCTCGTCTCGCTATCCAAAGACTTGAGCAGAGAAGAGAAATAGAGTAGAAAAACGATGCAAGCCACGCAAAGAAGTAGTGAGGTGCACAATGAGCTCTAACCAAGTGTCTGTAGCATTTTACTTCGCCATATTTGATCTCTTCTTTACCAATTCATTGAGTCATCGCTACGTACTAACTCTTACCACGCCAGCTGACAGAAGAGGGGCATCTACGAGAGTAGAATTTGCCAGCGACGACAAATAATAAGTAGATAGCAGCTAGAAGCCGTATCATACCTAATAAGATTCTCTTTTCCCTTCATTTCAACTTTCTTTCATCTATATCTTCAATATCGAGTTTATAGATTTGTTTCTCCAACGAAGATGCTTCGAGAACAGGCCTCTATGTAACCAAATACGTACCAGCTGTAACCATACGAGGAGTACTACACAACCGGAAACTGTGAAACGTTATCAGCTCGTTTTTTGTATTGTATTACAACTTATGTTTGCCATTTAATCGAGTTTCTCCGGTCCGATGTTCCGTCTCTTTTTAGGCAATGCTCAAAAACAGATAAATATAAGAAAATTAGCTACTAGTAACAGTAACAAGCTAATAGCACTAAATTATTAGCATTAAAGACACTGGAAGATTTTGATGTCACTCGATGTGATATTTTTTTGCCAGTTTACGAGAAATTCTAATGCAACCAGTTTATCTCCCCCAATGAAGCTGCAGAAACAACAGTGAGAATGTCGCAGTATTATATACTAAAGGCATTAATAACTAGTCAGATGCCTAGCTGGAGCTACAAGTTACCTCTTGTATCTCTTGTATTTCTTTTTTTCATCTTTTCCTCTTCGAAATATCAAGTTTCCCCAACCCCTATCATTAGTCTCTCTATCCATGATGTGGGCAGAAGGGACAATAATGTGGTAGTCGTATTAATCGAATAAAAAAGATATCTAATACTCTACATTACTAGCAGAAGAAACGTTTTGGCTTCTTTTTTAGCTTGCTTTCAGCTTTTGTTCGCTATTTAACTGGTTTTCCCTCACACCTTTTTGTCCCTCAAATTTTCATGCCACAGCTCAGAGAGAAATACTGCATAAAAAGATTTCAGTAACTACAAGCAGTTTACTGATGTTTAATATTGGTAGTAACAAAGTTCAGAAACTTCTCACTTCTCTCCAATCCCTTCTATTCTCCCATTTATCAGACTGTACAAGTCCTTGAGTTTTCTAACAATCTGAAATACTCGCAGAAGAGAGGTAAAAGTTGAAATAACGTGTACAAACAGCGTAAAAGTAACTAGAGATGTTCTTTCGGCCGCTAAGACATTCTAGGTGTTGTCATACTTTCCCTTATATGTTTTTCGCTTCTTACGGATTCATTCTTGCACCATACTTCTCTAAAGATTATGAAGTGGACAAAAAAGGGATAAATGTGTTATGGAAATGAAGATGGGACATCTGTAAGTGTAAAATAAAATGCAGTCGGTCTTATAGACTGTCAGGACATGTTATGTTTCCCCATTTCAACTTTCTCCGTTATCCATTCCCATACCCCAACACTTGAGTTTTTTCTCTCCAAGATGTTGCTGACAAAAAAGAGGGTAGAGCTTTCGGAATATATGCCAATGACAAACTCAAGTGCTCTGAGGTCTACTGATGGCAGTAATTAACGTGTATGGCTTTTTATCTCTTGTCATTTCAGCTTTTTTCTTCCATGTATCGGGTTTTGCCTGTTCACGAATCTTGTCATTTCACCTGATATCTCCAGAGGGTATCTCAAGGTAGCATTAGGACCAACTAATTGTTACCAGTACTAGCTATTGGACTATAAGGGCCTTGTATAACAACTTTAGCCCCTAATCGGAAGTTGTTATCTCTCCTTTTCGAAGTTGATGGGGTTCTCCTACCGTCTAAGATCTGTCTCTCAAACTCTGGTGATTGCAAAAGAGAAAAACGTAGTAACGGTACACACTCTCGAAACAATAAGAAGAAATTTGTTTACTATTGGATATTTAAGCCTTCTTGGACTTATTATACCATTTCTACACAGCTTTAATCGCTGAATATGCCATATCTCTATAACTGAATTTACCGATGCTGGTAGAACAACGAGATTTATAGAATTTGAAGTCTAGATACATCCGGAAAAAAAGATGTCTAGTTACAAATAACAGCTAACCAAACTGATTTAACATTCTCTATTAATTCATTCAGCTTTCCTTTGCCATTTCGTCGAGTTTTCCCTACACTAAGCATTTTGTCCATCAAAGATGCTGACAGAACGGAGGGAGTAATGCAGGAACAATGCGTACTAGAAAAAGAAGGGAGTGCATGATTACTTACCAGTACCTAGCTAGAGTATCTTGTATCTAAGCTTTCTTAAATATCTTCATTTCAGCTTTTGGTTGTCACTTGAACGACTCATGCCTCTGAATGACTCTGTCTCACCTTGTATACCAAAAGAAGTGAATGTAGCGTAAATACGTAAAAAGTGTACAGATAGGGGAGTGGAACACTATTTAAGTCCAGAATAGCAGCTTTGATGCTTTATCTTACTTCATTTCAGCTTTTTCTATCTGATATCGGAGTAATGCCGCGTCCACATTCTTGCCTTAAAATGTGATATTTGCGGATCCGAAAATTTTCAGTGATTAAATTGACCAGTAATAACTAGAGGTGATCAATCTCAATTAAGTAAACAAGATTGTACTATGGATCCATGTCTTACTTGATTTGATGTTTTATCCCCTAGTTTACCAACCTATCCTGGCGCTCAAGTTTTGCTTTCCCTCGACGATGCTCATAAACAGGTAAATGCGACAGTGAGAGATACCAACAACAATGAGAGGGAATTCACCGCGTAGTATTGTTATTGGAGAACTGTATGAGCTATTCATCGTACTAATTTACATATTTTTCCCTTCAATAAGACGACTTGTTCCAAGTCTGCTTTCAAGTCCCTCTTCTGTGCTTACAGATGATGGGTGGTCATAGCTTGAATACCTACCAAGGGAACAGATGAAGTCGTTAAAAATACTCTATACGCTATAGTAATGTGCTCCCACTTTCATTTCGTTTTTATTCATTTGATATATTCACTTATTACTGCGCCTCTTTTTACTTTGATTGATGGTGTTCACACAACAAGTGATATACGATAGTGAAAATATCAAGGGCCTCAAGAGGTTGTTAGATAGCTACATTTAGATCTTAAAAGCAGAATCTGCAGCTATCTCCACTCGATATCTACTTTTATACATCAATTATTCGAATTGTACTGATGCCAACCTTTCGTCTCCATCTTTGAAGTTGCAAGAAGTTGAAGACCAACAGAAGTAATGGAAACTAGAGCAGAAGCACTTAATATGAGACACTGTCAAGTCTCTAATAGTGTCTTGGAATTCTTGTCTCACTTTATTACAACTTTTCTTTGCCATTTTGGAAGCATTCCTACTCGTGCGTTTCATCTCATCAAGAAAATCTGGAATAAGAGAGAGAGAATCAGGATTTTTTTTGACCACAGACACGAATAGATAACCTTTTACTTATTTCTAACTGCCTTGAGTGTCATGGACTTCTTAAGTCTCCTCATTTCAACTTACAGTCAGACTCTGGAGTTCTACCTGTGATTAGCCTTGCCTCTCCAATTACAATACTTACAGCAGATGTAGGTCGAGCAAAAATATAAATGAACCTCAAGTGGGAACAATTTTCAACACCCTTAAGTCCAAATAATTGTGATGCGAGCCCTTTCTTGATTCATTTCAGCTTTTTTCTTTGAAGTATTCAAGTTAATACATGCTGAATTTGCCTCTCTAATTAATCCTGGAGCTCACAAAACATAATAAATTACAGAGATAATGTAGACCAGTATTAATTAAGGGGTCAAAATCGCTAATCTGTGGAAAATAGAAGAATACTGATCTTTTCTTCGACTTTATTTGGTTATTTATTGACTATCTCATCGACTTGTCCCATGTCTAGTTTTTTGTCTCTCTGTGAAAACAACACAACAGATGCAAGCATGACAGCGAAACTATAGAAAGTGCACAAGAAGTAGCCAATGATAGTCTTAAGGCTATGTTAGTTACCTTGGCGTCTTCTGCAACATTAATTTCGGTTGTATTCGCTGATATATTCACTCGCCGCTGCACCCGTCTCTACATTCTATGTTGGTGTTCACGCAACAGGGCGAAAAGCTGTAGTAGAAACAACAAGAGACATCCAGAATTTGTTAGCTATCTACATGTAAGCCTAAAAGCAGGAAAAGCAGCTCACGAAACCCGATTTCAATTTTTTTTAATCTTCTACTCGAGTTGTCCACACACAGCATATTAGCTGACGTTGACAGAGAAGAGAGATAAGCTGTAATACTTGAAAACAGCAACACAAGTAAGCGGTGGAAAACATTAATATGGTCTTAAAAGACCATTAGCATCTTCTTCTTGCTTCATTTCAGCTTTCTTTCTGCTTTGTACCGAAAATTACGATGCGTGCATCCCATTTCAAGAGGTTGCTGACTGAATAGAGAGTAATACAAGAATAAGACAAGCTAGGAGCAGCAATAAGTAGCTAATTATATACTAATAGTCCCGTAAAGTAACACTAGATCTACTTTGCTTTCAATTTCAACTTTTATATTTCTTTTAACCAAGTTTTAAGGACATACAGTTTCGTTCATCCAACTTACAAAACAGAGCATGCTATCGTTAAGTTATATGCGAGAGACATAAATAGGTCACGTGCTGCCCTTCAATAGCAATAAGAGCTGTTTTATCCACTATTTGTACTTCTCTACAGCTTTTATGTTTCAATATATCAGGTTATCCCACACCATTATTTGCCTACCGGTACTGGTACATCTCGGTTCTTTTGAATTGACAATGAAACAGCATAATTGTGTACGAATTGCTTCCACAAGTAGCTAAATACATACAAGTACTAAAGGTTGAATAGCCACATATTATGCCCTTATCCCAGGTCAATTCAAGTTATATTCGCAAAATATTGACTTATACCTGTGACTAAATTTACTGCTACTGATGCACACAGAAAAGGGATATTCAATGTAGTATTGATGCCAAGATCACCAATAAGCTAACTTTTACTCTCTAGAAGTAGTAGAAAGCACCCCAAGACCTGTATCTTATCCAAATTCATTTTATTGGTGCCATTTCCACAGGCTATCCTAACCAGTGTTTGTAACTCCAAAAATAAAGCCCAAATCAAAACTATTGAACCTGTAAAACATGGTAACTGCTCTAAAATGTGGTAATTAGTAGATCTTAGACTGGTAGAATAGTCCGGGAACTGTTATTATACTTCATTTCATTGCTACGTATTCATCTATTCGAGTTACCTCCACGCCAACATATTGTCTAAATCTGACGATGTCTAAAGAAGAGATATATACAGCAGTAATCAATACCGGCCACCAAGAAAAGTTATGCAAAACACAATTATTGCCTTTCAGACATCTTGAGCTATTGAAAAACTCTTACTTCAGGTTTTACGTGTCATTTTATCAAATCTACTACGCGTGCATGTCGTCTCTCCATAGTTGCTGACAAAACAGAGATATAAACTGAAATATGGCATACCAAAAACAAAAAAATGCTTCAGCACAAAGACATAGCCACTAAGAGTGTCTTGAAGTCTTAATCTCTCTTCATTTCAGCTTATCTATCTCAATCAATCGGGTTTTTCAAGTCGCAGCTTCGGTCCATTCTATGTCGTCTATAAAATAGAGAACAAAACCACTGATATGTACTTACCAGAGACATAGAAAGTTATCTGTTAGCGTCTCAGAGTTGTGTTGGTGATCACTAGCTATTTTTTATACTTCTCTACAATTTTTATTCTTCAATTTGTGTGCTTCTGCGGAACCATGGTTTTGCTTCCCCTCATCCATGATTTCAGAATAGACATAAATATATTATAAAGACGTACCAACTTTGACAAAAGGTGACTAGCCGTAGAGTAAAGGCTAGCTAATGGTGCCTGAGCAACTTGTTCTACCTCATTTCAGGTTTTACATAACAATTTACTCACTTATACCATTTCTAAATTTACTTCCTACATATTGGTGCTGACAAAATACAAATATACAGAGCATAGATGTATCCAATAACATACAGAGGTCGTTAATTACTTTCTATAGGCTGTTCTTAACATCACTAGTCACATTTCTCTCTTCTCTCTGATCTTATTGTTCCCAGTTCTTAAGTTATACAAAAGAAGTGTTATCGTTTCTCTGAAAGATACCCACTGACAAAAAGCAAATGTTGCATGAAAACATACCTGGTGCATCAAGAAGCAGTCAATCGTACACCACTAGCAGGAAAAAAAACATTCTAGCGCTCTTATTACACTGCACTTCATTTTTACTTCTTCCAATAATGACGCTATCCTTGCACCAACATTTTTCCTGCTCATCAGATCGGACAGAAAAGAGGAAGCATACAGCAGAAATGCATACTATAACATGAAGAAGCTGTAAGTGTAATACCTATAGCTCAATTATTGTTCTGAGTGTTTCATCTCACTTCATATTATATTTTTTTCGGTATCTAATCTAGCTATTCCAATTCGAGCATATGTCGCTCTCTCCTGCTACCGGTAGTTGAAAAACCAGGAAGCAATAAAGTAATTATACATAACAAGAAAAAAAGGAGTATTTCAATACTCATTAGTAGCTACAAACCACGCCCCTGGCCAATTATTTTTCTTCATTTCAACTTTTATTCTTCTATCAATCTATATTTTCCAATAGTGGCTTTTGTCAGTCACTGATTAAGAAATAGAGGAGAAAAAAAAGCAAGAAAATATATCAGGGACATTCATGAGCAGTTAATTATGTACTTGCAAGTCAAAAGACTGTGACTAGACTTGTCTTATACCTCTTTTAATCTTTTACCTTAAAATTAGTCAGGTTATCCCAACCCATGTTGCTCAATGCTTATAGACATGATATATGTATGGCCGTTTTACGCCCTGATCAGGTACTGATGTTAATAAAAAGAGAATTATGTTATAGAGGCTGTATTAATTAATAGTCTTAGAGCTTTCTTTTACCTATGTTTATCTTTGTTATTCAGGTTGTCCTTGTGTCTACACTTTCCATCGATGCAGTTCAGAGAATAGCCATCGATACAGCAGTAGGAAGTACTAGGGCCATAAGAGGTACCCAATCATCTATTAGAAGCCCACATTAGCGTCAAAAACAACATTGATCACCTCGATTCAGCTTTTATCTACCATTTATGTAACTTTTCCCAGCTATTAGTTGGTATCTTTCTGTAGTGCTCTGGCAGCTGAGAGAAAATTAGTATAAACACTTACCAGTAACAACTGGAAATAAACATACACACGATAACTGCTGTAGTAATTCGACTGGCTATCATTCTACTTCAATTCAACTTGCTTCATCGCTTCTTCGACATCTCCCTATCACGGTAACTTGTCACAGCAGAGGTATATATTTAGCAATAGCGCGGAAAAGAACCTATTGGAGTTGACAATGGTCTACTAATAAAGCCTGGCACTGTCAACTGCACTTCATATTTGGATATTCCATCTTTCAAATGTCAATTGCTGGAGTTATACTGAATTGGAACTCTAGAAGCCTCGGGGATGCCCATAGGATAGATACAAATATAGAAATAAAACATACTCACAACACTCAAAAGTTTCCAGAGGCACTATATGAGCGTGTTATACACCCTAGTTCACTTTGTGCTCTGCATTTCAGCTTTTTCATCTCAATTATTTGTCTATCACCACACATCACTTTGGCTCTGTCACTAGTGCTAACAGAGAAGAGATATATAGAGTATACCAGAGAACTGGCAACCGGAAGAAATGCACAGTCGCACAATGATAGCAACACAACTGTTTTTAAAAGTGTTAAATCACCCGATGTCATCTTTTCTTTGTTGTTATACCGACATCCACGCTCGTCTGCAATGAGTTGCAAACTGAGTCGAGTGACATATAGTAAGGAAAGATACTAGGAACGAGTGTATTATGCTAGCTACTCACTGCTAGTGTCTGGGGGTGTTTTGGGCCTCCTATACTTGTGCACTTCAGTTTATATCCCGCAAAATGTCGAGATGTACCTGTGAATGGTTTTGCCTTTCAATTTGCGATGCGTTCAGCGAGAGTAAATGTATTAAATACGTACCAAAGGAAACGGGGAGAGTGTCTTGTACGATATGAGACATAATATTGCCTTACCATACTTCATTTCAACTTTTCTCTCCTATTTAGTCGCGTTTTCAATGCCCTGGATTTACTTTCAATATCTGATTTTGGGTAAAAGAGTACACGACAGCATTATAAGCTACTAGCAACAAGAAAAAGCTGTAAGTGGCACAATCTTACTTTTAGAGACCTTGTATATATTTAATATTACCTGATTTCATGTTTTCTTTCCCTTTTATTCATGTTACTCCTCAGCATGTGCTTGTCTTCCTTACAGATTAAGAAGAACTACAGCAAGTGAACTTATTTGAACCAAAAGGAAGAGGTCTACGACGTCTTAGTATTCAGAGGGTACGGTTTGACACTCTCATACCTCTACATTCAGCTTTCCTTCCATGATTTCTCAAGTTGTCAGCCCTGTAACTTTGAACTGCTCACAGAATCTTGAGAACAGGGAGTATTAATGATACCGGTACAGTAGTGACAAGAGGCAAATATAAGTGGTAAAACACCTAATTAGAGCAAGTATAAAGCTATTGGATCTATTCCAAGACTATCTGCTTTTTCATCTTCAATAATTGAGCTAATTCTACATCTCCAATATTTTTCTCAACTTGCAAAGCGTAGAATATTGAGAAAACACCTTACCCAGACATACCAGGGAAGACCTGTGGTGACCCCGTCTTTACCACTCTATCAGGAGCATTCCTAATCTCTTATTTCTTTACAGTTCAACTTTTATTCGTTAATTCCTCGTTGTCACTCTACGCTAGATCCTGTTGTTCATCCATGTTTACAGAGAAGAGGGAAATGAATAGTAGATCAGTCCCAGGAACAACAAGGGGTCATCAGTTACTAAAAGACATACTATTAGCAGTCAGGAACGTCTCTAGTAAAATGTAACGCACCATTTCACCTTTTTATGCTTAACTACTCCATTTATTCGAAACTAGTGTTTTGTGGCTTCAGCTATGATTCCCATAGAACAGACATAAAAATAGCAGTAACACATGCCAGTGCATTTAATTAGATTCAAACACTCCTTAGTAGTGAATTAAATGTCAATGGTCACTTCTCCTACTTCACTACAGCTTATTTCTTCAGGTTTATCAAGCTTTCTTTACGCCGTTTTGTTGACTATTATTGGCGAAAAGAGAAATATACAGCGGTAAGCTAAGCCACCGGGAGCAACAATAGAATCAATCGCACTATACTAGACCCATACACGTCTGAAAAATTTTATGTCACCTCATTTCTACTTTTCTTCCCCGTTTAATCGCGGTTTTCCTACGACTGCAATTCGTCACTGTATAGAGTTGAGAACAGGACAGAGAGAAGTATAGAAATGAAACATACTGGGTGCAAGACTTAGTATCTAGCTAAATACCATGTGCATCTCTGAATCTTCTGAGTTTCTTATCTTGGTTCATTTCTACTTATATTCAACAAAATAACGAGTTATACCCGAGAACATTTATTGACTTCCCATCTAGATATTGGAAACACTGGAGATTGTAGCAAAAATTCATACCAATTATAGTCAAAAGCAATTTCAGCTTATTATACACTGAATAGACGTCCTAGAAGCTTTATTTGACCTCATTTAATCTTTCATATGCCATTTAATTCTTAATTCCTACCATAGGCAGTTTGTCTCCATCGAGTAGCTGACTGACGGAGCAACAGACTGAAAACCAATACCTACCAGGCTAGACAAGGTGACCTGTTTATGACTACCAGCCATTCCACTCACTCATTGTCTCTTATACTTCTTCATTACCCGTTTTGGTCTTCCAATTCTCGAGTTATCGTAAACTATGTGTCTTGTCCCTCTTAGTGGGGTGAAGCAAGAGAGATAAATATAGCATTAATGAACACCAAAACCAGCAGCAGTTGTTAAATTATACGTTCTCAGCTGCATAAATATACTGGCCTTTTTTTCTTATTCGATGTCAGCTTTTTTCTGTCATTAATTGGATGCCTGCCTTACACTGCACGCCGCCTAACCCATGACTTACATGATAGGCATAAATATAATAGGAAACGCACCAGGAACAAGGAAGAGTACGTTACTATCTACCATTAGCTGTAATTCACACTTTTAACATCTTTTCTATCTCATTATCAACTTTTATTTATCAATTTAACGCATTGTCCCAGGTTCTGAATTCGGCTTACTATAGTTGTGTCAGCCACACATGCAGAGCAGAACGATTATGCCAATAATAATATACCAACAACCAATTCAAGATTTTGAGGGTATTATTTTAGCTCACATTAGATGTTCTGTCTGTAGTTCTACTTTATAGGTAACTTTTTTGTCTCAAATTGAGACGATCCAACCTCGAAGCTCTCTCCCAGAGCCATAGTTCCGGTATATAGAGAGATAATAGCTCAAAATTGATTTCAGGGTTTGCTATAAACTGTCATGATGATAATTGAGCCTTGATAGCTGTTATGAGACTAATCTGCTTCGTCATTTCTACTTTTCTTCGTTTCTTATTTTTCTTACCCTTACATTCATTATGGCTCTTCATGTATGGAGATCATGGACTAGAGATAATGACATTCGTGAATACTAAGGACTCCAATAAGCAATCATGTAGTCATAACTAGTCTTCAAAAACTCCATAGTTTTAATTTACTACTTCATTTCAACTTTCCTCGCTAACAATTCGAGTTATTCAAGACCTGGGTTCATCTCTTCTTCTATGATGCTTAGATAAGAGAAAAATCCAGTAATAAAACATAGTGACGACCACCAAAGGTAGTGGTTTGCACAATAGCGCTTGTTTAAATACTCTTGGCTTCGTTTTCTACTTCAGTTCAACTTTCCTCGTTAATCAATCGATAGCGCTACGCCTAAAGCTGTCTCTCAATAATGACGCTCACCACAAATCGATTAACATAGCATTGAGGAAATATAGGAGCACAAAAAAGTTGATAATAAACACCTATAGGAAGTCAAAAATGATTTCAGCTTTTTATCTTTCGTAATATGAAGTTTTCACTATTATTTATCTGAGTTATACCAAACCAGATGTATCGGTCTATGTAATTACCACTTTAATGAGGGAAATATTATGAAATAAGTTACTGCAGGCAACTAAATGGGGATTGCCGTACGTTATAGCTCACTCTAAACATCCTAAGCAACTTCTTCTACTTGGTTTTAGTTCTAATTGTATAAATAGCCGAGTACCGGTAATCCTATGTCAACATGTGACCACAATTAGGCTGCTAACAGAGCAGGGAACAACACACAACTAAAACATACAAGAAACACATACCGGCGCAGAACTGACTATTAGTAGCATCAAGTGATCCTTTCATGGTATCACTTTACTTCATTTCAGCTTTTATCCTTCAGTTCATCAAGTTGTAACTGTCTTCAATAATCATCTTGTGCTCACAAACATGCTGTAAATCTTGCTCTGATAACCCCAAAAGATATACAAAAGTCATGAGTCGCACTAGATATTCCATACCAGTGTCCTTATTTTCTTACCTCACTTCCTTTCAACTTTTTCTACACTATAACGGTGTCACCTCAGGCTCCGAGTGTTGGCTTTCGTGCTCTGATGCTCGCAGATAAGTATAAAGCTGTGAAATATTTTGCTAGCAAGAAGAAGAAGTGCTATATTATAACGATTGGCTACAACGTTTGGTTAGATTCCATTCCTGTGTTTTATTTCATCATTTATTCGCTATTCAATCGTTTTTCTGCCGCGCAAGTTTTCTATTTCCCTTAATGTTACTCACAGAAAAGAGAATTATACAATACTAAACACTAGAAGCAGTTATGAAGATAACTGATAAATACTAATAGTTATTATTAACATCTCTAGGTTCTAACTTATCCCTCTTTCATCTTTTGTTCTTCAGTTAATCAACATATCCCTAACCAGTAAATTAATCTCGATCATGGTTCTGATAGAACACAGGTGAATGTAGTAACAATACTCACTGACAGTACTACGAAGTGATCACCGGTATGCTTCTGCTATGCTAAAGCTTCTCCTTGACTTCTTCTACTTTATCTCAATCTTATAACACTTTTGATCAAGTCATATGTTCGCTGGCTTTCAGCCTCTTTATCTATGAGGTTCATGGAATGGCGACAGATATGGCAATATCTACAATAATAACTTAAGAAACTGCTTATAGCCAGCTAGTAGGAGTTAAAAGAGTAATGGTTTAGTTTTTTTATTCAAGTTCAACTTTTTTTTGCCATTAATTCTAGTTTTCCCAAGTTCTTTTGCGTGTCCTATTCTTTGGTTCTCACACAGCTAAGAGAAATTCAGTAGTAAAAGCTACTAGTGACAACTAAATTTAATCAATTGTCTATTAGAGACTATATTAATTGTCATAACTGCTTTTACTGACTTATTTGTGGTTGAAATCTTCAAATGAAGAGTGTCTCCTGGATCCTCATTTCGTTTACAAGTACCCATATGAAGCTGAAATGCAAGAGTTTATTATAGCAAAGAGATATATCAGCTGCAACTAAAAGTGGTTTATTGAATACATATATGTTGGATAAGCATCCACAGTTCTGTCTTCTACTACATTTCTGCTTTTATAGGTTTAAAAACCAGCATATCCAAGGGTCTCAATTTTGCCATCTCTACACATAATGGGGGAAGTATGGTAGCGCAGTAGATTGATATATCATTGTCAAATTAGAGCATCTAATAGCATGTGTCCACCTCAAAAAATGTAATGAGCAACTTTGCTGGTTACATTTCACCTTTTTTTCCTCAACTAATCGAGTTATTCCAACCCCTAAATGTTTTCCCATCACCCATTGTACCGTACCGGTATGTTCTTTATTGCTTCATGGACAGAAACCCAGGACTGTCACACCATATCAAAATGCTGACAGATGGATACACATTAAGAAATCCTATACTCACATCGCTGATCTATACAAGCACAGATGGATAAATGCAATCGTAGTCATGAGGATAGTTTATTATTCTCAAGATGTATTAAGATGCGCTTTTACGTACCGGTAACTTTTGTAGCATGCTATATAGCTCCAACAACTTTTTATGACAGTTGCGGCCATATCCTGGTGAAAATACGGCTTCCCGTCAAATCAGCCATAGTCAAGCACCAGAGAGCCCAGTTAGTATTGTAGTGGGAGACCATACGAGAATCCTGGGTGCTGCAATTGTTTCCTTTTTCTGCGGCAACCAGCCTCACAGTCATGTTTTCCTTCCGCTGCGTCTCCCACCCGTTCCACAGCGTTCTGTGGTGTTCTATCTATGGGAGTCTAAAGAGCAGGTTCTATAAAACATGAGCCTTGAAAGCCCGGTGTTTTCGACACCTTGAATACAACAGGCTATGTTCTTCTTCGTTCGTTCGTAGGAGGGAGACTAAAGCATGGTTCATACAACTTGATAAGTTGATGAATAAGTTGATGAATAAAAGCTGTAATGATGATGATTATCAAACCCAAAACATTCAAAAAAAAAAGTCATTACTAAATAATTGCACACTATTTCTTGTGCCCAGTACGAACTATTCATAAATTTCGCACTTCGGTTGACACCTCTGGTTGGATGAAAGGAAATTGCCCGATTAATGAAGAAGAAAAAGCTGAAATTGGTTCAGATAAGAAGCCTGGGACTTTGCGTCAGTTATTATTGAGTGGCTGAGCACTGCGTTTTGTTGAATTTATCAACCCCTACCATGTATTTCTCTCTTCTGTCAACCCCATTGATCATGCATGGAATGTAGGCGTAGGGATGTTCTAAATAAAGATGAAAAGTGTTAACTAAGTGATATCAGCCTGTCATAATGCTTTTAAATAATTGAAAGTTGATAATTATTAACTTCTAGACGTTTCTGGCTAACAATGCAGTCTCATTTCTCTCTCATTTGTGAGTATCGATATTGACAAGTAAGCTTACAGGTGCAGGGATATGTTGATACCAACGAATAAAAGCTGAACTGTAACGTGAGAAGATACTATAAATGTCAAGCTTGATATTACCAAGTTAGTGTCTGCTTCTGTTTGAGGTTTAAACTCATAAATGCTTCATTTATCTCTTTCCTGTGAACTTTTTAGGAGAGACAAGAATCGTTGCTCGGCTTATTTCGATGTATTGAATAAGGATAGCTGAAAGTGGGCAATTCGAATCTCTCATAGCATTTTTAATTGCTATGATAATGTATCTAAATATCTTTTATTGTTGGTGGTATCAATTCTCACCGTATATCTCTATTATGTCAGTCTGATTAAAATAGACCAACAATTCTGTGTTAGGAATAAGTCGATTAAATAGCAGATAAAAGTTGAAATCAGATAATAAAAGAGACTCAGGGTATTCTATGCCTATTCTTGATGCGTGAAAGGCCACTTTTTATTTCTCTAATTACTTTTCAACAATACTCACCTCTGTTTTGCAGGCATCAAACATCTTGGCATGGGATACCTTGATAACTGATGAATAAAAGCTGTAGAGAAGTAAAATAAGCTGCTGATAACAATTCCAAGCGTCACAACTATGTAAAAAACAACTTACATATGCCTCTGACTTCTTTTTATATACCGTATTCAGCTCTACTTAGTAAGCATCATGCAAAAAACCAAAATGAACTTGACAGATTGGAAACCTAGAGAAAATGTAAAGGGGACAAAAGATGGGGGCACAAGTGATAGCCAGTTGTAGGTGATGAAGTTCCTCTCAATATTACTCGCAGCATTGACTCTTGTCATCATCCCTGTTAAGAACCGGTACCGGTACCGTACATAGCATGACGAAACTATGACGTATTGACGAATCGATTTTCGAGGAATAAAATTGGATATTGGTATATTAAAAGTCTTATTGCTATCAAGCAGAACTACTGAACGTAATTATTCACATCTTGTTGTTTCTGGAGTTCATCATACACTGTGCTTTGCTCTATATGTGAGCATCGTAGAGAGCCAGTAGAAACTAAGAACGAGGATTAGTCAACTAACTCAAGACTAAGGATAGAAGCAAGTAGAAAAGATACTTGTGACTACTTTTGGGCTATAATTGTTTTACTAATAGGTTGTTTTCATCACAAAAGGTATATGAGAGGTACAAGTTCTCCATATATCCCTAACTCAGACCAGGTTGTAATATCTCGGTCAGTTGATCAAAAACTAATCGAATGACGTAGAATGAGAGCGTGAAGATAATAAACAGGCTATTAACATGCCATTATATTCGTTCTTTTGTTGTCCTACACCCATTATCCTAAGTATCTTCTGCTTTGAATCTACAATTTTTCAAGTTAATGTTATGCAGGATGTGTGTCTCCCATCTAAGACGTTGACAGAGGAGACATATATACAGTAGATCTGGTTCCAACAACCATAGATATTAGTCAGATGTATAGTAGGAGTCATTCGCTCATTCTGAGCGTTTTACTTTAAATTATTACAATCACTTAACTGTCATTTTACGGTGTCATCTTTGCGCAGAAATCCTGTTCCTCCAAGTTGCTGACTTACCAGAGAGATATACAAGGAAATAAATATACTATAGGAAAATACAAGTAGCCACATACAAAGCACTCGTAGCTTAGAGAGTCCTCAACCTTTTATCTTTCTTCATTTCATCTTTTGTTCTTCCACTTTTTCACAAACCATGGCTTTCATCTTCCCAATGATGGTTACACGAAATAAATACTGTCATTTAATGTTCTATAGGCATTAAGAAGTTGTTAATTACCTACTATTCACTAGTTTCATTGTTATAGGCTAATTTCTAGCATTGATACCTCCTTTTATTCTGCTATTCAACAAGATACTCTGTCCCAGATATATCAGTCTATCCATGACGCGAATAGAAGAGAGGTAAGTATAGCTGTGTTACATGACAATTGGAGCAAGAGATAACCACTGATACTGCATTTGACTAATTAGCACCTTTAAGCCTTGATTCGCTTCATTTCCAATTTTTTTCTAATTATCTACCAACTTATCCTTTCTATATTTGACAGTTGATCAACATGATTTGTGATGTTGATAGGAAAGAGATTTAAAGTAATGAATTCATGCTGGCTGTTTTCTAGCAATACTAAGTGAATAAAATCTTCTGGGTCTTCTTTTCTACTCCATGTCCACTTTTAATGCTTCACTCTACTAATCAATTCAGCTCTCCCACCATCCCATTCTGAGCTGCTATTTCAACACCAATTTTTTTTTCTATTACATTCAATTGATTATAACTTCACCAATATACAGCTAGCGGTAGAAATAATTTATTAGTCACACCGTTTAGTATACATAACAGTAATGAACAATTGCTTCTAGTAATTCTTTACTTTTTCCCATCAATGGATTGATCGACCTACACGTCTATGTTTCCCCAGCAATGAAGTTTATGGTACAGGATGAAATACAGTAGGAAAACATATTTGGGACACAAATAAGCTGTCCAGTCTCTAAAGATAACCTTCAAAAACAAGTCAGGTCTCATTCAAGATGTCACATTGGCTTCCTTCGCTTAATATTCGAGTTCCCAAGTTCACTCCGATCTGGGATGCTTACAGAAAAGAGAAAAACGCATCATAAATATAGACTGGTGACGATGATGAGTTTTTTTAAATTTCATAAAACGCTTTTATGGTAGTCAAAATCATTCTTTTTTTGTCAATGTTCTACCTTTATTCTACAATTTATCGTGTCAGAGGTCCCAGATGTTTTCAAGTGCTCAATGTCGCTGCCACAGCAATGGTTATATAGCAGTAAAAGATAGCCAGGAGAGATAGAAGGTGCTCATTCGCAAAATATTAGATTGTTGTAGACCCTGGGACTTTTCTTTTGTTGCCATAAAATTTTCTTCGCTATTTAATCAACTTCTCCCTATGCCTGCATTTCGGCTCTCAATCGAAGATGCTCGAAGTAGGGGAAATACGCCTAAAAGATGAAACAATAACAAGGTGAAAAAACGAATGACCTGTGAAAAATTAGGTAATTGTCATGGGTCTTCTATTCTACTTCTTCTGGGTTTTTCTTGTTTCATTAAGTGAGATATCCACATCTCCAACTCTTCCCTAGAATCCCAGTGGTGACAGAAAGAGAAACCATGGGTGGGTACATCTATATGCCAAGAGAGAAAGCGTCATCTGAAAATTCTACGCTTAATAAATGTTCTAGACTTTTTCCCCCGCTCGATTCCAGCTTTTTCATGTCACTTAATCGAATTCACCCTAGACCTGAGTTTCCTCTCTAATTGTGAAACTCACATAACAGGAAGAAATACTTTGGTAGGACTCTATTAAACAGGAAGTGGTGAGAAGAATCTACACTTAGCATGCTGGGTCATTTTTCTTATTTGTATTTAGCATTTCAGCCAACGTATCGATATAAACCTGTGAATGGCTTTCCCTTCCATTTACAAGAATCTCAGAACAAACATAAATGTGTTAGTAGTAAGTATACACTGATCTTAAAGATGGTATTTAGCACAATACAATCCCTTTCATTAATTTGGGCGTCTTACCTTACTTCATTTCAGCTTATCATTGTTACTTCATCAACTTATTCGAGGTCTAATTTCAGTCTCTGTTCATGATAGTAACACATCCGAGGTAGATGTAGCGACTAAAAGTATCCATGGCAGCAAAAAGTTGTTTGTCAGGTATTTTCATCACTCTATATCCCAATCAGTATCTTGAGCTACTTCTGTACAACTTTTATCAACCATTATATCGAAATATTCGGAAGTGTGTGTTTGTCTCTAAATTCAAGTTTCTGAGAACATGTAAAAGAACAGGAATAACATATAACCAACTGGAAGTAAAGGTTAATTGTATATTATTAGCCATAAAGAATGTCAGAGTATTATTCTATTTAACAATGTCAGCTTATATCTCTCATTATCGAATACTATCTGTGCATGGTTTTTTGGTCTTTTTAAAAGATACTTCCAGAAGAGGTAGATGAAGCAGGAAACCTCCCCCCTGCAAATTAGTGTTACATACAGAACAATAAACCCCTAATTAACCTTCTTAGTGTTAATTTTTATCTATACTCTGCTTTTTTCGATCAGTTCTCTGTAATTTGACTCTGTTTAGACCCCGAGGTTCAGCTCTTACCTGAGATAAAGTGATAATTATACATTCCAAGAACAAAAAGAGGTAGTATGTGTCTACCAATGATCATAAACAACTCGCTGTGTCTTTTATTCTCCCTATTCTCAGCTTTTATTCTTCAATTTACTCAATATGCCATTTCCTGAGTTTATGCTTTCCATCCACGGTCTACGTAACGAGAGAAAAACAGCGGTATTTATAAACTAGCGGCAATTAAAAAGGCAGTCAGGTATTCCAGTGACTAATCAGAGTACAAAACGCGTCTTTTTCTTAGTATTATTACTTTTTCTGTTTGCCAAACGAGTTAATCCAACCTCCAAGCTATGTCCTCGTATTAGTCTTGTCATATTGAGAGACAGCAGCTTTACTACAGCTGTGGTGCTTGCTAAAACGTCACTATCTGAGAATTTCACCTAAAAGTAGGACGCAGGCCTCCTCTCGCTAATCATTTCTATTTTATTTCTCACTTCATCTTCTTTCCTTATGTCTGTACGATGTCTTTCTATGTGGTCACTGAAGACGGATGATACAGTACCGTACCGATACTGTTACGTACATGAAACACCAAGAAGTAGTCTGTTACTCACATTAATCCTTTGAAAGTGTATTCAGGTTCTTTAAACACTCCATTTCAGCTTTCTTCGCTAGTTACGTAAGTTCTACCTTCAAGTAAACCTGAGTTTCGTCTTTCCATCTGTCACGCAACATAACGAAGAGAAATATAGTAAAAGATAAACCAGGAACAGCTAACAGTATTATTTCGCATATTATCAACGGCCCAAATGAGCTTGGCCTTTTTATCAACTTCATTTTCAGCTTTTCTTCGTTATATAGCAGACTTATCTCTGCGCCAGCCTATTGTTCCTAAGTCAATGCCACTCACAGCACAGATATAGCACATTTAGGTGTGCCAGAGACATCATGAAAATAACAAGTACTTGTGATTAACCTCTTTACATGTAGCCTCTCATTCATCATTATTGATCCTATTGATCTCAATTCCAAGTACGCGAGTTCCACCAAACTTGTACTTGTATGTTTGATACCCACAGAATGGAGTTAAATTGGCATCAATATTTGCTTGAGGAACTCCCAATGTAATTTATTGTATGGTATCAGCTGTCTACTTGTAAATATCCGAAGTCACTTCTTGCACTTCATTCCAGCTTTAATACCTCGAATACTGTCTTATCCTTTTGCCATCATTTGCTTCACAATGCAAGCTGACATAACAGAGATGAACAGCGAGAATATTACATGTTGAGAACAAGACATTGTGATGCATTGTCGGCATTTGGTCAATTGTAACACCATGAGACTCTCATATCTCTTCATTTCAGCTTTTCTTCATCAAAATAACGAGTTATGCCTGAGCATGATTCTTGCCTATCCACTTACAACACTTATAGCAGAGGTAAACATAACTGGATTAGGTACTAAGTTCAAAAGAATGTGAAGATTTGCACGAGCTTCACCCAATAAAGCTATTGGGTACTTGATTCTACTTTATTTCAGCTTTTCTTCGCTATTTATTCTAGTCATTCGAGGTTATGGCTAGCGTCTCAACCTTTGTTACTTACATCACAGAGTAGAATTGGCAGTAGTATATAGGAGGGANATTCTACTTCATTTCAGCTTTTCTTCGCTATTTATTCTAGTCATTCGAGGTTATGGCTAGCGTCTCAACCTTTGTTACTTACATCACAGAGTAGAATTGGCAGTAGTATATAGGAGGGACAATAAGAAGTGGAAATAATGGTAAAACAGTAGTATTTAAAACGTCCTGAGTGTTTTGATATACTCCCTTTAACTGATCTTTCCCGATTGATCGAGTTATTTTTTTTATTACGCTGCTATATGGTCCACCACATAATGCCGACAGCCCAGAAGCAAACAGAGGACTAATACTTACTGTTGGTAAAAATAAAAGATCAGTACTTTACAAAAAGCTATTGTAGGCATGACGAGCATTTTCTACACCTCTATTTCACTCTATGTCCAGTTCATCTAGTTCTGTTAATTCACTATGTGGGTCTCCATCATGCACATAAGTGAGGTAAAGGGAGCAAAAATATCAATTAACTATGAACAGATGCTGTCTGTGTAATATTGTGACTACATTAAGTGTCCTGAGCACTTATTACCTACTTCATTCGGCTTTTATGCATTTAGTAATCGACATATCCCTACGCCTCAGTTTCTGCCAGTTATTGATGTCTTAGAGAACGAGAAATACTACAGTAATAAAGCTCAGGTATATTGAAAAGAAGTAATATAGACTACCACTAACAATTAGAAACGCTTTTAACGACTTTCACAACTTCCTTTCAACTTTTATTCTTCAATTCAAAGAGATGCCCCTCCTCTATATGGGTCTCTCTACCCTGGGGCAGTAAAATAGAGATGCCTAAACCGATAGAATACGCTTGAATTGCAGAGAGGTTCTCAACCAACTATTATTGTTCTGTCTAACTGTTGTGTATGACTCTCAACAGTACACTCTTTCATATTTCTGGAATTCTCCCGATATATATGCTACTGTAGCCCAATGTGAAAACCTTAGGAAGAGAACAAAGGGTATATCACATCTGGGGACGTCATGAGAAAGTACAATAAGGCTATTATCCTAGTTCTTACTGTCTGAGCTATAGCCCAAAACTTTTTACAGTCTCTAATACCTTTTATTGGCTAATATTTCAGCTATTAAGTTAGCACAAAAGCTGGTAAAATTAATGACAGCTAAATTAGTCTTTGAACGCCCTGCACCAAGTCTCCAGTCACTTAACTACTTCGTTTCCTGCTATTATTCCTTTTATTGATCGTATTATTCAAGTTATCCTAACCTCATACTTGAGCCACCTCTCTAGACAGCACAACCCAGTCAAAAAGACCTATAGAAGGTACTGATAATTATAACAAGTGGTTTACAGCGCGATGAGAGTCATAAAAATGCTACATGGCCTTTCATTCACTTCACATTCAACTTTTTATCGCACTTAATCGAGTTTTCTCTACAGCTACCTGTGGTCTCCAGTCTACCATCTTGCAGAAGAGGCATCGATAGTAGTACTAGACACCAGTAAAAATCACAGGTTGTCGGTTAGATAATATTCCTTTTCCATAACATATTGATCTATCTGTATAACCTTTTAGTCGCTCTATTTCCTCAATGTGACGATATATCAGTCCATGATTTTCATCTCTCCACTTAAGACTCTTTCATAACAGAGATAACAGTTGCATTAATACATATTAACTATTAGAAAAGTGTTCTTTTACACAATTTTATTCTACTAAGCGTGTCTATGTGATTTGCCTTCTTGTTTTCAGGTTTAATTTGTTGATATATCGCCTTACCCCTAGTTTCGGTCCGTCCTAGTTGTGGTGAGATGAGGAATAAACAAAAAACGAACTTTTGCTAAGGAGGAAGAGAATAGTTTCATGTAACTGCTAGAAAGAATGTCATAATACTCTTTTTGTGCCTCATTTCATTTTATTGAGTTCAATTTATCAAGTTTGATTATTACAAGTACAGTATTGTCTCTCGACCCGATGTTTACAAAGACAGGAATACAGTAAGAATTTTTACCACGTCAATCTGGAAGTAGTACAATGTGTAAAAACCGTATGTGACAGTGACTTAAACGTCTCATTTTGGATTCTTCTCACATCAACTAATCGAGTAATCACTACACCTGAATTTTGTCTCCCCTGACGTAGTGGGAGAAGAGATTTAAGCAATATAAACTCACACGGTGACAACAATGAGGTCTCAAATGTCTACTAGGAAGTTTGAGTAACTCCATGAAGCTCTTTCTTATGTTTATTTCATCTTTTTTCTCTATTTATTCGAGTTTTCCCTGGCCCTGGGTTTGGCCCCTCCATATATGCTTACATAACAGGGATGAAAAGCTGTTTATAACATACCAGGGACCACATAAAGAAGTAGAACCTACAGCAATAGCTCACAGTACATACCTGGACACTTGTTGTATTTCATTTGTGATTTTATTGTTTCAACAAACGAGATATTTCAATTCAGACAGTCTCGCCTGATGAGCACTACATAGGAGCTGACTTGATAGAAAACATACTGACCAAGAAAAGTGATGGGGGACTTCAAACAAATTAATGAAGTATTATGATCCCCTTTAGGTATACTATGAAGCTCTTCTTGTAGCTATCGATCTGCTTTAGACGTGATAATTCCTCTGTTGTATTGGTTTGGATCCTCACAACGGGCAATGGACGGGTATAAAATATCTGCCAAAATGAGAACTAACATGTAGAAGGTGTCTATCAAGCTATAGAGCGCTAAAACCTGGTCAAGTTCTCTTGATATTCACATTCTTCTAACGTTCCCCACCTCTCTCTCTTGAGAAGTCAACATCGCTAGCACTTCTAGAGGGAGAAGCAACTCGATATATAGCAACAAAAGTTGTGTCTAGTTTAAAAAATAGTACCATACTGCTATTAACTACTCGAATTGGTCATTTCACAATTTCCTACGCTGTCATCAACCACTTATACTATTTTCACTGTACGGTACTGTGAGCAACATCTACAGAGAGCAAGATGTACGCATAGGAACAGTTCTACGAATTGACGACGAAAAGATGAAGATAAGAATAAAGAATAGTCTATGATACCTTTTATAGTATCTATTCAGTATTCAACTAATTCTATTTGTCTCATGTAATCCTGTATACACTATATTCCCCTTCTGTGAGGATCACATTGAGGAAAATAAGGCTTAGGGGTAACTCAATTAATTCTTGAAAGAAAGTTGAATTCAAGTAAGAGAAAGGTATTGTAACATCTATTCGCCTGATAATATGCTGTAGATTACCTCTTCTTGTAGATACCATGTATGTTAAGGCGATAAGGCGATACGTACCTCTTTCTGTAAGCATTGTTGACTGAGAAAAAACGTGGGTTCGGATAGTCGGGAAACTGATATAAAAAGCTGAAATGAAGAGCAATAAGTGGATGGTAGCAAATCTGATAGCTCCCAGTTGCAATTAATAGGGTTTCCAGGTGTTTAGTACAACTTTCAGGTTTTTAGTACAAATTTTAGTGATACTGCAATGTGATTAGTAAGCATCACAAATACTAGACGATCACGATGTGTTTAAAATGAAAAACAGACGAACAAAAACTGAATTAAAGAGAGTAAAAAGACTCTCAGGGTTCACCACTGCTAAAATTCAAGATTTAGTCACCTTCCATGTATCTATGACGTGGAAAAAGACTTACGTATCGCTGTTCTGTTAGCATGTAAGGATATCAAATAATCTGGCTTCACTAGAAGTCGGTTAAATGGCAAATAAAAGTTGAAATAAGAAAAGATAAACTAATGGAAAGATTCACAATGTAACATTGTATCTAAAGTTGCGTAGAAAGTACCACTATTATCAGTTAATTAAAAACTAACCTCCTTTCTGTCTGTCAACATGGTTGGAGTGACCCAGTAATGAGCCAAGATAACTTGATTTTCGATGAAAAAATGATAGACATGGGAGGAATAACCTGTTATTAATACTCAATACAACCATTAGCAAACAACAAAATACCATTTGGTGTCTTTGCTAAAAACCCTTACTGTTTCTCCTTCAGATGAAAGCTATAATGCATGAGAGGTAAGACTAGATAGTACCAGTAGGATAACTCGTATGAACGATAGAGAAAAGTTGTAATGAAGCAGTGAAAGAGACCTGTAAGGCGTAGAAGGTCTACCAGCATGTAACTAGTCATTGCTTATTTCTCTAATGTACGCTATCACTGTATCTATCTAGATTATGAGCTTTGCAGAATGTGGTGTAGAGACAAGCTGATGAAACCACTGATGAAACTAGAAAACCAGTGAAGAAGTAAGTCCCTTACACTCCCTGCAGCCACTAATGTGTTATAGACAAGTTTTGAATGTTCTCACTTCATTTCTACTGCAGTTTCCTTCTATCAGCATCAATGAAGGGAAATATGAGCTGATATAAACTGAGAAGCTGAAGAAAAAAAAGTTGTAATAAAATTTTGTAGCCGACCTAAAATAATCATCATAGCTATTTGTATGTATTTGACAGCTTCTCGTGTGATTTTTACAAGTTCTTCAATACGTATCTCGATATTGTAAGCCTCTTATACAAGAGACCAAGATCACAATTATTAAAACTCTTCAAACTGAAGAGCAAAAGCTGAAATAAAGAAGGAAAAGAATTTCAGAGCTGTCTTTACAACTACAAGTAGGTAGTCAGATACCTCTTCTTGTCGCTGGTATCTAAATATCTTCTATTTCACTGTTTTGTAAGCATTGCTGATTGAAACGAGAATCAACGCCCAGCAAAACTAGCTTAATTGATGGATAAAAGCTGAACATAGATATAACAAGATGCTCAAACTGTTATCTATTTTTAATAGAATAATTCCCTTTGTCTCTTATTGTTACTGCTTTGATTTCTTCTGTGTATCTATATTCTCGGAGTATCATGGGGAAGAAACAAAATTCAAATGCATGTATAGATCGACTAACTACCGCATTAATGCAGGTGTTAGTTGGAAGAAGTGGTTGAGGACATTTAATGCTACCCTATTCTGTGCTAGACACTACTCTCCGTTCTAATTTCTCTCACATTTATCTCTGCTCCAATAAGGTCTACGAGTCATAGGTTTGGATAAGCTGAAATGTTTTGAAATAAAAGATGTTAAGAAGTATAAAAATAGCCAACCTCAAAACTAATAACCTATAGTAAGTAATCATTAGCTCACTTCACATCTCTGATATTAAAATCAACGGTATTTCTCTCATTTTAATAAGCATCATTCAGAAGACCTATAAAGTCGACTGGTAATACTTGATGCCTGAATGAACAACATGCTAAATGATGTACAAGCTGACCTATAATGGTCTTAAAAGCTAACTTAGGTAGCTGGCTAGGTATTTATGACCATCACATCTACTTGTTGTGTATCGCTCCTCGCACTGTTCGCAACACTATGAATGGCAAACTTCACGTGTAGAGATAACTCGGGTTTACGTCAACAAACTATTACACTACGTTCGATGAAACGTTTAAGATGTTTTTAAAGCTACTACGTAGCCATTCAGCATATCGTCTTGACCCTGGTATCTCTCACTACTATGTAACTAAGATTGAGAGACAAACTGATGGCGTAGGGATAGTTTGGATATTGAGAGGCCAAAGATGAAAAGTAGCAAAGAGAGCTGCTCAAGACATTTTTCAAGCACAAATTTTACAACTAACTACAAGTACTATTCGATGGCGTAAGAATGTTTTTCTGTTACATTATTCTCAGTTCCAAGGTCGCCATGTGATGGGGATGTAAGAACCGGTACTGACTTCGTATATCTCGTATAGTAGAGAACAAAGATGAAATGAAAAGACATAAGGCCCTGAATTCAGTTTTACAACTGACAAAATCCATTTGCAAATTTCTGTATATCTCTATGGCTCACTACTGCTGAATTTGTCTCTGTTTTGTGAGCATATTCAATGGATAAAAGTTGAAATGAAAAGAGAGAAAGAAAAAAAGTTGAAGGAATTGGAACTGCACAGTAATATCTTCCTGAATTCCTTGGATCATCCACCTTAGTTCATTTGATCTTTCATCTGCGATTCAAGCGGGTCATTGTTACTCCATCCATCAAACTAGCTGACTGAACAGGGAGCATGACAGGAGTAATGCTGACCTAAACACAATAGTAAGTGTTCGGAGATATTTTGATAGCTGTCAGAGATAATAAAGGCTTCTTAATTTTCTTCATTCCAGCTTTATTTCATTATTCTCGGGTCAAACCAATCATCATGATGGTCTTCCATTCATGCTGCTCACCAAACAGAGACGATTGATGCGTAAATTCCTACAAGAACTATAAATTAAGCTGCTAATTGTATATGAGCTGCTATTTGAACTGTCTTTTACTACTCTTTATTCTTCGTTTCAGCTTTTTTTCTCGAACTATCAAGTTGTCCAAATCAAATAGCTCTTAGTACATGACACGGACTGAACACTGATAATGCAGCATCAGAAGTATTAATCGAGTAAATAACTTATCAGAAAAATAAAATGAGCAGTTGAAATCAAGATGAGCTTCTTGTTGTACTTCAATCCTTCTTTTTTCTGTCAATATCCGA
>ULGT01000004.1:2118257-2210325 GCA_900519025.1 Yarrowia porcina | reverse complement strand
TTTTGGATGGAGGTGGAGGTTTCTTTCTTGGAGAAGATGTTCTCAAAGACTGAATTGGATGTTTTCAAGATGGTGTCTTTTTTATTCAACTTACCCGAAGAAGCGCTGAATCAACAACACGTGACATTTGTACTCATAACTTGTGCGAAATTGGCATTTATGGGCATACCAAGGTCATAGTGATGTTATTTAGTATTCATGGAGTCGATCTGTGCTAAAAACGTAACGTAAAATCAGCTCTAATGTTCCCATAAACACCCCAGAGTCTCATGTATGCCATATTGTCTCAAGTTAAATGAGGTTCTCAGGCCATGTAGCATGGGTGGAATGAAGAGAAAAAGAGGTGAAAATCGGTCGAAAATGAGAGCAAAAACTAATGAATCAGTTTATAAAGGGTGAAATAGTAATATAGACCTCTTTTCAGATCAATTATTACATTATTTCCTCACTTTTACACCCCCTTTCACATGTCTATTCTTGTATAACCTCAAACTTTATTCCGGCCGGGTAACTCACCATTGATATAATAGCACATTTTGCGCAACCCTCTTTTCTTCATCAACACGACATCTCAGCATCCCAGCAACGCTTCCAACCAGAGACAAACACCGTACTCGTATCGTATCAAGAGGTATTATTGTAGTACAGTATTTTGCCCCCAGATTTGAAAAACTTGGAAAACACACAACCCACGACACACCCCTTTACACAAATGTCTTCGGCAGTTGAAACCGAATTCGAGGCGCTTTTGGCATCCATGCTGGTGGCCAAGGCACCGGGAGTTTCCGGCTCCAAGATTAACGGAATTCGAGAACTGGCCATGAAGAACGTTGATGTGAGTATTCGCCCCTGTGGCACCCTGTCCTAGTGGCAACAACCCCCACCTGTTCTGTATGACTGGTGAGAATCGTATGGTCGGTAAATCGTATGGTATATATGGTGACGAAGGCGCGACGATGACGACATCAAAGAACGACGCACACGCACACACACAAGTGATATCTGGGACCTATCGTATGAACTGACCTCTTTGTCCACGGTCTAGTTAGGCACGTCTGATCAGTCGTGCAGATGATACCCCCCTAAAACCTGTTCTTACAGAGTGAGGGTGGCGTTCCTTACTGCCTCCTCACCCACAATACAAAAATCACCGTTATTTGACGTTATTTGACCCCGTTATTTTGCTTTGATTGCAGTAAACACCGCGCGCAGTAAAACACGTACACAGTATTCGTACGCTGACTGAAGGCTGACTAGTCCAGGTATCCAGACATCTTGTCTCTAGCAGATAGACATGGTTGATAAGTTCCAGAGATGTTATTGATATGGAGGTCTTATAAGTCATTTTTATGAACAACCAAGCCCTGAACGTCTACATCTATTGTCTAGAGATGAACTAGTATGTTGCTTCATGATTGATTAGACTTGAAGACCCGAAGACCTGGAGACCCGAAGACCTGGAGACCGAAGACCCTCTATGTCTCTCTACATGTCTAAGAAGCCTTTACTTACCTCTAGGGACCTTCGATGTCTAGTCCCTTGATGTGGGAAGTCCTTCAATCATGTCTAGAGCCCTCATTGTCTACAACCTCCTTCAGTCACGCTCCCTACACCGTACCATATAACGAGACCCTAGTTCTTACTCCCTCCCCTCTCCTCTTACTAACCCAGATGGAATCAACTCTCATTCCCATTCTCGAGCGACATCTCAACAAGACTCCTCTGTCGCACAAGCTAGGCGCCATGTACGTTTTGGACGCTGTGGCCCGTGCCTACCAGGAGGAAAACAAAAAGGTGGGCCATGCCCTCAACCCCCAGGCTCCCGATGGCTCTTACGCCAAGGGACTTTTCCGAATCTCCGAGTTTGTTGAACGAGCTGCTCGAGAGTGTGTCGATCATACTTCTTCTGATGACACTCGAGACAAGCTTGATAAACTAGTTGAGATTTGGCAAAAGGCAGGAACCTTCCCTCCTGACTCCATGCAGCGAATGCGAGGGTTCTTCAGCATGTCCAAGACCCCCGAGCACTCTCCTCCTTCTCAGCTGTTGGATCTGATCAACCAGGGCCAGCCTCCCGTCACTGGATCTACTGCTGCTCCTGCTCCCAACGCCAACGCTGCTGCTGCTCTGGCCGCTGTTCTTGGAGGTGCTGCTCCTCCCGCTGCTCCTGCTGCCAACCCCGTTCCTACAGATACTGCTTCCATTCTGCAAGCTCTGGCAAGCATGAACGCTGGTGCCAACACTGGTGCTGCTGCTGCTGCCCCTCCTCCTGCCGCTAACCCTGCTGCTGACGTGCTCAAAATGATCATGGCTCAGTCTGGAGGTGCTGTTGGTGGTGCTCCTCCTACCATGCCTGGAGGAGACGTGAACCAGGCCTGGAACCTGCCTCCCCGAGACCCCAGAGACCACCGGGATCCTAGAGACGGCTACCGAGACCGGTCCAGAGACTACCGAGACCGAGATCCCAGAGATCGAGATCCCCGAGACCGAGATTACGGACGAGATAGAAGCTACAGAGACCGATCTGGCGACCGAAACGATTACGGACGTGGAGGAGACCGAGATCGAGACTTTGGACGAGGCCGAAACGCAAACAGACAGCCTCCTGGAACCGATACTTTCGAAGATGATGCTCCTCCTCCTACTGAGAAGAAGGTGACTTACGATAACTCTCTTCCTCCTGGAACTATCAAGGTTCTTTCTCGAACCATCTTCATTGGTGGAGTCACCATGTCTACCACTAACGAAGAGCTTCTGTCCATTCTTCGACCCTATGGACGAACCCAGTCTCTGGTCATGCACCGAGAGCGAAAGCATGCCTTCTGCAAGATGTACACTCGAGCTGAGGCCGAGGCTGTTCTTCAGAACTTCACTCGACTCAACCAGCAGGGCAGTATTACTCTTCGAGCTCGATGGGGTGTTGGTTTCGGTCCTCGAGACTGCTCAAACTACCAGACTGGTATCTCCATCATTCCTATTGGCACTCTTACCGAGGCTGATATGAAGTGGGTTGTTTCTGCTCCCTACGGAGGAACTGGAGGAGTTCCTGTTGCTCCTGGTATGGTTCTTGAAGAGCCCGATATCGAGGTTGGTACCGGTGTTTCTTCCAAGGCCAAGTCCAAGCGAATGCCTACCAATGCTGGAGGCCGAAACGGACCCCGATCTTCCTTCCCTGATCGAGAAGGGGGCGGAGGATTTGGAGACCGAGATGGGGGACGAGATGGAGGCCGAGGAGGAGGATACGGAGGAGACCGAGGTGGATACGGAGGTGGATACGGTGGTGGAGGAGGAAGCTACGGAAACGCCAACCACGTGCCTGTGGGTGTCAGATCTCCTGCTCCACCAGTACAGGCCAATGCTGCCCAGATGGACGCCAACGCCGCCCTCGCAGCTCTCTTCCCCAACGGAATTCCCTCCATGGGTGGCTTCCCTCCTCAGCAGTAATGGAGCAGAGAGGCAACCACCACCAGGAAGGTGTATCAAAATGTATAAATAGATTAATGATTATGATTAGAAAGAAGAGAAGAGAACATATGTACCGTAGTGCTTGTAGGCCGGCAGCGGGAAGTGATGCTCATACACGTTTGACGAGTTGCTATTGTATAGTGCAGGGCAGACCAGGTACTGGTATTTGTAGGGTGCTATCCATGAAGATAGAAAGAGAAGAAGAATGAGGAAATTATTAGACCATCGGTAAGATAATGGCAGGGTATCTTTTGAAGATTTCAGCTGTGTAATAAAGCGGTATGGAGTCCTACTATGGAGTGTATTCAAGGATATATACTAGGGTGTCTAACACATGAAGTAGAAGTCATAGACGAATCACGAAAACTTGAGGTTGAAGAGGGTAGCTTGAGTAATCAATAATTGAAGTCTTCTTTTCAATTGAGTAGATATTGGTGATTCTAGTTGAGACTTTTCTAATCCAGTAAGGTGAACATGACCTTCCAGGCAGCCCTTTCAGCTTCCTCAATTAATCATGAAAAACGAGAAAAAAAGAGGAAAACGAAATAATACACACTATTAAGCCAGGTTAATTGTGGTTTGATCCATCTAATTCCACTCACTTTCATCCTTTCTTTTCTCACCATCTTTCCTCTCCACCTCCATTAAAGTTCACGTCCAATATCAGACTGTACAGAAGATCATCTCCATAATCACCATCACCAACCATGAGCAGACCAATCATCGTGCAGCCATCACTGGCTCCAGGCGCGGCTCAAAACTACTTCAAGAACCAGAGTGTCGTTTCTTACCAGGAAACAGAGCCCAAACCGGGTGGATCGAAACAAAACAGCTCTCAGTCGGCTATCAAAAACATTGCCTGGAACAGTACAGGTACGAGAATTGCTGTGGCATACAGTGACGCGCGTATCCGAGTGTGGATCGCAGGAAAAAACGAAGTCAACACCTCAACGGAAATTCCTTACTCTTCAAGCAGATCTCAAAAGGCCGTAGTTGGTTTGGCATGGTCACCTATCAGTCCTGATCAACTAGCTACTTGCAGTTTGGATGGCACTCTCAAGGTGTGGGACACAAAGACCAAGACCCTCTTAGCGTCAGTGAGCACCGGAGCTGACAATTTGGCTTGTCTTTGGTCTCCTTGTGGCAAGTACATTTCAGTCTTACGACGAGATAATGTCTTGTTATGGTATAAGGCTCCTTCTTTCAGCGGACAAGTGGCTGAACCAGCACCTGTTAGTAACTACGGAGGACGTCAGAATGGAGGTAGAGAACCTCAACGATATCGTGGAGCTCCTAAGATCGCTATTGGAGCTACAGAGGCGTTTGGAAATCCTATAGCTGCTTACAAAGAGTCTCCATACGAGATTTTTGCAGCCACATGGACCAATACAACGGGAGTGATGGCTATCACAATGGGCATTGGTGTGGTGAAGCTGTTGAAGCTGAGTCTGGAAAAGTCAGTTCCTTTGGAGGAGGTTGAAAAGGTCGCTTCTTCTCCTCAATCAGCAAGTACATCCAATGTGGGCACTCTATTTGAGCTTCTAGGACATACTACAGCTGCCAACTGTGTCAAACCAGACCCTCAAGGACGGTACATTGCTGTGGGAGGAAACGAAGGTATTGTTTCGTTGTGGGATACTAAAGAACTGGTGTGTGTTAAGACTCTATCTAAACACGATCAACCAGTAGTTTCTCTCGACTTTTCGCATGATGGAGATTACATTGCTGTTGGATACGACAGTAGCGAGATTCCCGTGGACATTGTTAATGTTAACACTGGAGAATTTGTGCATGCTGTGTCTCGACCCAGATGGACTGGTCTGCCAGTGGTTGCATGGAGTCCAGTCAAGTACAATTTGGCCTTCTCGGGTGATGTTGCTGGACTGAATGTCATTACCGTCGGTGGAAATAGACCTAGCGGATATTAGACGACTGAAGGATATTGTCTAAAGGGAATGAGAGGGTATAGGTCTGGGAGATCTTAGACCATGGACTTCAGGAACATTGCCTTGACAAGGATGATATCGAATGTTAAAGATAATGGTAGTTATCTCGTGGAGTAAACATCAGGCGTGCACCAACACACTCTTCAATTATCCAGCCGTCTTACAATAGGTACTTCATCTTTCACTTATAGCCAAGTCCACAACGACACTGACTGCCCTACCGGTAGTATGTGTATGTACATACTGGCATCGCGACTGGTTTAAGAACACGACTATCTATAGATGAATGTAATGAACTTGTAATATAGTAGAACGGAAATATGTGCTATACGTCACTGTAGAGAAATAGTGTACAGTTCATGTAATGCTCTGCTATACTACAAGTGTATACAATCTCCTATCGTTCCAATACTGATTTCATGAAGTCAATCTCGAAGTGTCCCGCAAGTTTAGATGTTCATATCACTCATCTTCTTATGTCATCAACCAGACACTAGATTCTATATCCCATATAAGCATGACCATGCCTGATCTAGTCAAATACGAGATTATCTATTTTATACCAAACTTGAGACTACCGGATACTGACACTTCTATGGACGATGGTGAATGTCACTTCCTAGGTCCTAGACTTCTCAGCTTTCTACTGACCTTTCTATGGACGATTCAACCGGTAATGAATGTCACTTCCTAGATCCAAGTCTCATGTTCCTACTCTTCGTACACATCTCCCATGCTGTTAAGATGCTCTCAACTACAACAATCCCTGGTTTGATCTCCTCGATATCATATATGATCTTAACATGTCCTGCCACAACCGACCTTCCTACCCCATATATATCACACACTACCCATCGCACCATGCTATCGCATGGCCCTACCTACTTGTACCCACCGCACCATGCTATCGCATGGTCCTACCTACCCATCGAACTATGCTAGCGCATAGTTCTCTCCACGCTACGCATGTCCTGTCCACTTACATCATCCATTCTCCCCCTATATACACATATATACATTAGTCAATCCCCCTGTGCGTTCTCCGGCATTTAGACCGAGTTGAGAAGAGGATGCAGCTGCTGGTAGTACTGGTCATCAACCTTGGACTGGATCTCCTCCTTGGTGAGCCAGGCAAAGTCCTGCACGTCCTGGCTGGGCACAAACTGGCCCTGGACAATGTGTGACTTGACGTAGAACTCCCGCTTGTCGCCGTTCTTGAAAAATCCGGCGGGGGTGTGCGACACGTTCCAAATGTTCATGTTGGGTCCTCCAAGCTCATGGATGCCTCGGCTGGCAGCCTCGTCAATGGTTTCCTTTTCGTTCACCACAACCGAAGGGAACCGCCAGCCGTTCTTGGTCTGAGCAAGCAGATACAGAGTTCGGTCCAGCTTTCTCTCCAGAGACTTGGTGTTGTTTTGCTGATCGGCTTCAGTCACTCGAGGGTTGGGCTTGATGACATCCTCCTCGCCGTCCTCAGACGCCTTTTTGGCTCCTCGAGATCCCTCAGCGTCCTTGGCAGGCACAGCAATCTTCTGGGCAGCAGCTCGCTCTCGCATGTTGACGACATCAGGGACACCCTCAGGGTACACAACTCCATCTCGAGCCTGGGTGGGAATCTTGTTCAGCTCTCGGTACTTTCGCTCAGCCAAAGTTCCTCGCTTGAAATAGAGAAAAGAGGGGAAAGTCCACATCATCCGTCGCTTCAAACCGTCCATGTACTGGTAGTACTGCTTGGCAAAAGGAGTGGGCTCCGAAGTGACAATGGGGATTCGAGACAGAATCATGCCGCCGGAAATGTTGGCTCTGGTCTCTGCGGTGAGCTTGCCGGCCTTCTTGGAGACGGACTCTGCGGCGGCCTCGGCCACGGCCTCCTTGGCGGCGTTCCACGCCGTGCTTTTTGTCGAAAAAGCCCGAATCATGTTGAGTATGGCGGAGAATATCGTGACAAATATGCAGTGCAAACTTTTGGTTTGAAATTTCGGGGTTAGGGTAGGAGACCAGCGGATCATGAGTTGAACAGCAGACTATATTGCCGAGTTTTTACAGAATAACTGGGAGTTTCTAAAGAGAAAATTGCAATGCTTGGTTGACTACTTATTTTCTACCATTTTATCGTATTTTTATTGTATATTTCTGAATAGGTTGTATTGTCCTGACGTTTGGTCTCAGTGAGTGCATTGTTAGTAAGCGGATCAAGATGAGGGTCATTTATAGAGAATAAAGGAGTGAGTGGATTTCTGAGATTTTTTGTACATACGCTACCAATGGTCATATAAGCTGATTCATTAAACTTCCAGCTCTCTATCACCTCTATTACCCCCTCTACTTGTACGTTTCTACTGTTCATTCTCGCATCACCAACACGCATAAACTTTTGGGTGTTCACGACAGATCGTAGTTCAACAGATCAATCACCCATCATCATGTTCGGACTCTTTCTTTCCGCAGAGCTGCAGGGCGTCACGGAGCTGGGCCCCACCTTGCCCTACGAGTTCTCCTTCAAAATCGAGTGCAACTCGTGCCATGAAGTCCACGAAAACTGGGTCACCATGAACGCCCAGGACAAGAGCGATATCAGCGGTAGCCGAGGAGACGCAAACTTCGTTTTCAAGTGCCGATTCTGTAAGCGAGAGTCGTCTGCTACTCTCACCGAGACCGGCAAGACCCTCAATACCGACGACAAGAAGGGCGCCGAGATTCTACAGATTGACTGTCGAGGTCTGGAGCTCAAGGAGTTCCGAGCCGACGGCGACTTCCAGTGCAAGGGCGAGTCTGGCACCGTCTTCAAGGAGATGGATCTGTCTGAAGGCGAGTGGTTTGACTACGACGAAAAGAACAGCGAGGAGGTGTCTGTGACCGATGTCAAGTGGGATATCAAGCGGGTTTAATGCATTGAAGGAGTAAGTGGATGTCAGTAGCTGTGGTAGTATCAACTGTGGATGTGCTTGTAGCTGATACTGTAGGTCCCTTAAGGTACAGGTACGGTATCTTTAGATATAGAGTAAGAAGAAAGACCTTAGGATAGAGTGCTGTAGGTGTATATATACTTAGGTGCAACCTCCAAGGTGTTACACGAGGGGGGTGACTACAGGGATCTTAGATTACAATCCTTACGCCGCTCACGAGAATATGACTCGAATTCGAACTACAACTCGTACTTGAACTACTTCCAACTTCTTTCATTAATCTCTATTGCTCTAATTATTTTCTAGTTAAGTCATGCTATCTATTGTTAGTAGGAACTAAAAAAGTCTTGCTTCATCGTCATAAAATCAGGCGACACGAATCGTCATATCCTGGAAACCTATTTTCTTGATTGCGGAATCCAGTTCAGGGGATTGACAGAAGTTTTTCATCCTTAAAGGGGCTCAAAGCACACTGTAACATACCTGGAGTTAGTAAGGGAATGATGAATAGGACAAGGTGCCACAAACAGAGCAAACGTCAGTGCTTCTTAGAGGATTGGGATTAATCAGGGAAGGGAAATGCCTTCTCACCCTACTTTGCATCATCTTCCGAACGCGTTTGTGGCTAGACAACAACAGAGCTGTGGTGACAACATACCATTTGCAAGAAGGTGTCTTCCAGTCGATGAGGAAGACACCAATAAGGGAGACGAAAAGTGATTACCACAAAGACACGTCCAGCATTCTTCAAATTGCTCTTCGCGGCTTTTTAGTAACCACTTTTCGAATCCTTTTTTTCCACCAAAAAAGTGTGGAGTAAGAAACGAGATCAAGACGACTCAGTTTTTTCATGTACATACATACCTTCTACCGGGTAATTCGGCCGTTAGGGTTGCATTTAGAGTTTCATTTGGGGAGACCAGAGGGAACATGAGATGGTGAAGAGGAGGTTTTATAAGAGGTACGAGAGCACAAAAGTAGTTATGAGTTTGCAAAACGTCTTTGCCTGAGTTTTTATGTTTTTCAGGTGTCAAATTCAGGACAAAAATGAACAAGTATACCAATAATGGAGCTATAGCATTAAAACAAATTTCATAGGAGAGAGGAGATTGAGGCCATTAAAATGATACCAACATAGCCTACATTCACTTTTCCACTTTTCTTATGATGTGATTAATATTGTCTTCCTTCCTGTTTGGCTTAATAACAAACCTCCATTTGGGTTAGGGCAGAAATTATTTTGGCGTTTTTTCAAAAATATGCATGGCATGAGATAGCGATATTGGAGACCTTTTCAGCCTCGCAAACCACACAACCACCCGCCAACATGAAGTTTCTCACCAGTAATTTCGTCCAGTGTGCCTCCAAGCAGTGTGTTTCGTCCGGAAACGCCTTTCCCCTGACTTTTTCCGCTCTGGAGATGGTCCAGCAGGAGGCCGAGTTCGATCCCGAATTTCTGGTGTCCATGCTTGAGAGAATAGATTGGGCTGCCCTTGTCAAGGTTGCCGCTGATGTGAGTATAGAAGGTGGAAAAAATTGGTTTGAAGCATTATCAGGTGGATGTGGAGTACCTGAAGGGAGGATAGGAGACTCTAGGAGAAGAATATCGAGAGAGTGCTCCTGATATCAAGATCATTCATGTCCAGATGGATGATTTGAGGTCTTGAACTTGTTTGAGAGCTTTTTTCCGGTTTTTTTTGGATTGTTGGAAGTGGATGTGTCATCTATAGGGCCAAGGTGATCTTGGAATAGTCTCAAGAGTGGATAGATGTTCATGATGAGATACCTAAGAAGAGATTTGAACATAAGAGACATCTTTGAATCAGTCTGGGATGTTTGTTGAGTGTTTAAAGACGGTACTGTGACCTCTTTGGTACATCAGGTTGATCTATCCATATGGTCTTGGATAGTCTTTACGTATCTCCAACACCCTGATATCCAGACCATATCAGGTTGATATCAGTTGTTTTATTTTGACTGAAGTGTCTTCTGGTGTCTTGAAATGATCCAAAGTGACCTATATCAAGTTCTCATGTCTTCCCTTACGGTAAAGTCTGGATATATGCCTTCTCATCTGAAAACGTTCCTCCTTCAAGAATATCACCAAAAGCTATCCAACACACCAACCAGATCTATTGTCCACCCAATAGAAACTCGGCTACGCCTCGTTCCTATTTACTAACCCAGCTCGGAAACGAATCCTTACCAGATGTCAAGCCTGAGATTGACGAGCCCTTTGCCGAGGGTAACCAGGGGCTGCTGCAGGAGCTGCACTCTCTTTTGATTGAGACTTGCATTGTGGAGGGCACCATGAAGTGCGAAAACTGCGGCCACACTTACTTCATCAAAAACTCCATCCCCAACTTTCTGCTGCCTCCCCATCTTGCCGCGTAAAGGAGAGCAACTATTTATGGACAGACTGAGCAAAATAACGACAGCGGGTCACTGCATGTAACAATATATATTAGACGGAGAGGTGGAGTAGATGAGACAAACGTGGAAGGAGGACATCAGGGAGAGTGTATAACAACATAGTAGTGCTTAAAAACGAGTAATGAGTGAAATAAAGTCACTATGAAGGTATAAGGACTTCCTTATAGCCATCTGACTGGACTCAAAGGCCATTTTAGTCTCTTACAGGTCCTACGCAAGTGTATGGGGTGGTTGAAGCCAGGTAATCGTGCAACCTTGATATGAGAAGTCCCGAGTCGATCAAGAGAAGTAGGGGGTGTGGAGATAAGCCAGAAGAGATAGTGAATGCCTTCAACTTTCAGACTTGGATGATCATCACGTCATCTACTATTACACATCCTTATCACCACCAGGTGTGTAAAAGTTGTACTGGGGACACATCTATTTCATTGTTGAGATACGCTAGAAAGCTGAGACTTCGCTCAACAGACAGATAATGACCATATCAGAGATACCTGTACGCTCTAAATAGAGTAAAAGACTGAAAACGGTCTTGAGACTTGTAAATGTGTTTCCAACTGATATATTCACTTCACTTACAGTATAGCCTCCTATACTTCCTCTCGTAGATAATACGAAGCAGGATATGATATAAATGAGATGAAGAAGAGATTGAGAAGTTGCTATTAACATTGAAAAGTCTTAGACCATCTTCGTTTGACAGCTGGATCTGTAGTATTACTGATATGGGTCAGTTCATGGGCATGCTATGGATGTGGTTTGAGAGATGACTCGAGAGGGTGAAGACGACTCTAATAAATAGAAGGGCTGTAAGTGACTCTATAGAAGGGCTGTAAGTGACCTTGTAGGTCTCTGAGAATGAGATTATCTGCAATATGACTTTTATATGTACTTGTATCAACAGCACCAGTGGTTGTAGTATGTAGATGCTACTATTCAAAGACAGTGTCTGTAGGGTCAGGAAGAATGAGTTCAAGCCTCTAAACTGCTCCAATCGACTTGTAAAACCGCGATTACAGTAATCTTATCTTCTCATCTTGTTGTCATCAACTTATCGAGATATAGACTGTTGTATTACAAGTACCACGTTCATCACTTACCTCAATGTTCTGGATAATGAATGCATATGCTATATAAATATAAGTACAAGTAGACTAGCTACCGAAACTGAAATAATCGTTGCCCTGGTCGTTCCACATGTCGTCGTTGTTGATGAGATCGAGATAGGTCTTCTGAGCAGCGGAGACTTGAGGTTGGGTGAGTTCGGGCTTGGTTTGAGGAGGTTTCTCTTCCTGAGCGAAATCCTCTTCAAAAGAAAAGGCGTCTGAACCTCCCTTCTTATGCCACTTTCTGGGAAGCTGCTGGTTAGCATTACCGGTAGGCATAAAAGGCATGGGAGGAGGAACGGGAGAGTGTTCTGTTCCAGCATGAGAAAGGTCTCCGAGAGTAGTGGAAGAGTTCATAAAGGCGTCCTTCTGCCAGTTGACAACCTGCAACTTGGTGGAGGACTTTTTGTATCCACAGAGCATGAACTGTCGTGCTGCAATCTCCTCTTCAATCTCCTGTTCGTACGAAGCATCGTCTTCAGGAGAAATGGGAGGAGTCTCTACCTCAGCAACTGTAGACACGGTGATAGGAGCCGGCTCTGTTTTTCTGGTCTGCAGTTTGGGACGTCGGTAGGAGCACTTTCGGGTGTAAATGTCTGTGGAATGGGGAGGAGTGGTGGTGGTGTTGGTGGTGATGGGAGTAGAATGAAGCTGAGTATGGATGAGTTCAGGAGATCGAGAACCGACACTGAAATAGTCGTCTGAAGAAGTACCACTGCTGCTCTGAGACATGAGAGTAAGGGAACGATGAGTAGGTACTTTGGGAGGAATTCCAGCGTCAAGGATATGGCCTCCATTGGTCACAGTGTTTGTTCGTTTCAACTCCTCCAAAGAACCAAGACTGCCAGCAGTGTCTGTTCGTTTCTGGACAAATTTCTCAGGAGACAGTTGGGGAACATTGGTGAGACTCCATGGAGCGTTCGACAGGTCGTTGATGTGCTTTGAAATCTCGTTTCCTCGTGCTTGGAAGGGGTAAGCACCTTCCGGAGTCTCAACGGGGGTTTCTCGGGGAACGTACATGCTCTTAGCTCGTGGTTGAACTGTAGGACGCGTCTTTGGTCGAGTGATAGAGGACAGTCTGTTGGCCACGAGGGGTGAGTCCTCGGGTTCAGAAGTCATTTTTCTGGCTGAAACGGGAATGGCAGGAATAGCAAGAGACAGGTTATTATCGTCAGCCAGAAAAGAAGGAGGAGCCTTTTCAACCATAGAACGTCGTCGATGAGCAAGACGTTTGAAGAGAGACAGCTTCTCGGTCTTTTCCTTGGGAGTAGGAGTAACAGGAGCAGCAGGAATCTCAAAAAGATCCTCTGCTGAAGCACTGGGAGCAGGAATAGGCATGGAGTGTCGTTTAGTCATGGCAGCTGGAAGAGAAGGCATGGAAGGTAGAGTCATGGAGGGCAAGGGCATGGAGATGGATGTGGGCATGGTGGTCGACTTGGGCAGAGTCGGTTCGTCGTTTTCACCTTCTTGAACAAACTCATCAGTCTGTTTCAGTTTCAGTTCCTTGGCTCTAGCTCTAGTTCTCTCAAACTCCATAGGAGGAGGCAAGATGGGCATATCGTCGAATCTCTTGGCCTGGAATCCAACAGGAGTGCCCCAAGTACCGTCAAACCGGTCAGGAGACGCTTCTCGAGAAGGATAAGTGAGAGTCTGTTCTTCAGGAGTGAGTCTGACCATGGAAGCTGCCAGAGCGTTTCCATCGGACTTTGAACGGGGTCTGAGGTCAGGTTTAGGGGCTGACTGTTTCTGTTTTCGGCCTCGTTGCTTAGGAATGGTAAGAGAGTCACCAGTGACGTTTGAAGAGCCTCTAGAAGCACCAGAAGTGTTGGAATGACCTCTCACATGCTGTTGAACATGGAGCTCATGATGCTGAAGATGAGCCACGTGATCAAGATGTTGTTGAGTGTGAACAGGGTTCTGACTATGACCGTGAATGATAGCTTGAGGGTGTCGAGCATGTCTCACATCCAACTTTTCGGGAGATCTTTGGGGACTAAGAGGAGGCTCAAAGTCTCGTTCAGAGTATGCACTTTCGGAATAATTGGAGTAAGAAACTTCAGAAAAGTTGTCGCTTCCAGGCCGATCCAGACGTCGTTCAGACAGAATCTGAATATCATCATTATCGTCTTCGACTGGAGATCGAATGATGGGTTCAGTTCGAGGAACATAGGCACTCTTGGACCGAACATGATGTCTACCTCCTCTAGACTGAGTGTAATCTCTGTGAATCAGATACGTTTCCTTGAACGTCATGTCACTGGGATTAGAAGGAAGATCTGCAGGACCCTGATGGACCGTGAAGATCTCCCGATGCATGTATTTTCTCAGCAGAATTCGTTGCTGGTCTTTGGACAGTTGGGGCACCTTTTTGAGCGAAGGAGGAGCAGTGTCGGATTCAATGAGCTGTTGCAGCTGACTCAGCCGGTTGTTGAAGTCGTATCGCTGTTCAACAGACAGAACTGGTGAAGGAGCAACAGCTGTCTTAGTAGGAGTAGGAGGCATGGAGACGTCTCCAAAGAGCGCCTTCTCTGCCTCCTCTCTATTGAGCAGAGTGGAGTTTGAGTTGCCCATTGGGCGAAGGAGTGGCGAGGTGGGCTAGAATGGGGGAAAAAGTGGTGGTTTGGAAACGACCATGAAGGGCTTCAGGGATATATAAGGGCGTGGAAAGTCAGAGCTATGTACCAGCCAACCATTTTCCAACTCTAATGCAGAGATACGGAATATAGGCTATTTTTCTCTTTGTTGGCGTGCATCCCTGCTGCGTTTTTCAGCCCCCCATCAGCAGGATTAGGGTTTGTGCACATCCCTCTGCATATGGGGCTGGTTAGGAGGTCGGGGAGAATAAGGAAGCCGAGTAGACAGAGAGGAGAATAGGGGGGGAGAGCAGCTCCGATGGCGTGTCTATGATCAGCGTGCGTCCGACAAGTCGTCCGTATGCCATGTGATGCCGTTGCAGAAAAAGATTTCGAAAGAGAATTTAATAATTCTCGCAGCAACGACCCAAGACCAAGAGAAAGAGACAGGGTCCATTGTCAGATCGTAGAGGCTGAAGGTGGAGGTAGGGGGGTAGGGTGGTATTATTTGAGTAAGGGAAAAAGAGTAAGGGTGTTGGTCAAGTTAAGGAAGGGTAGCTTTAGGTAGAGGTGGTACCTGTAGAAACACAACAGAGCACTATAGAATGCTCAAAAGACGATATATTGAGTCTGGAAAAGACAATTAATTGTCGTTCAACATTACCGCGCCATCTAACATCTTTCTTTGCTCTCTACGTACGATACCTGTCGTGCTTCAATGTGCTTGCTGACGGCATTGTCTCCTCCCAAACTCAGCCTCTAAATGAGCAAGGCTGGTTCCCAAAGCTAAACTCGGCACTAAGGCAAGTCAAGCGTGTCCTAGAAGGGGTCAAGAAGAGCCGGTACAGTATTGAGGCAATAGTCACGAGGGGATAAAAACGGTTGATGAACGGAGATTCGGATATACGACAAATGTCCGATTTATTTGAATAGTCGGATATCGGGAATTCTACTGACTGATACTTTTTTTTTTATTCTTACACGCTTTAACTCTGGTCTCACCTCATGACCAATATTATGCTGCCAGAGAGGTGGCCAACTGAGACATAATGGAGCCGTTGTCTGGAGAAATTCATTGTCTGAACAAAGCCCCAAATAATATCCCAGAGAAAAGAAACGATAGCAATCACGGGATAGCAAGGACTGGGAACGGTATTATAGACGAGTACGGTATTCGACTAAGAAGTACAATGGTACGAGTACGGTATTATAGACTAAGGAGATGCTTAGTGGGTACGTTCCTACCCCAAACATATTTACTCGTATTGCACTTGACTCAGATGCATACGTGCAACCACTAGATGTTCCAAAAAAGGCGTATGTACGGCTTAGAGGGTCTTTCTGGGCAGTCTCTTTTCGTCCATCAAGAGGCTCTTTCGGGAGAAGGAAGGGATTAAGGACGGCGACTAAGGACGAGCATAAGGACGAGCATAAGGACGAGCATAAGGACGAGCGAATAAGGCTCTGGCTCAGGTATCAGAGCCGTGTGAACTTGATAGAGAAGTACAAGTAATCAGAGTCCTATGAAGTTGTTCAGGTCACGTGAAGTTGTAGTAAGGCTGTCAATGTCACGTGAATAACTTTTGGAAGCTATTAGGGGCTGTTCAACACCGTTAATGACCCTATTGACCTCTACAATGGACTCTCTATAGGCTTGGCTCAATAGTAACTTACCATACTGATAGTCATATGACAAGATGAAACAAAATGCTACTTAATCACCTAAAAGATCTATTCTAGTACCAGGCAGTGTTCTGGCAGCATCCTGGCAATGACTCACATGTCTCTTCGTTTCACATTAGTTCTATCTGACGTCTTAAAATAGGTGCCATGTGAATAGAGGCTATGCACATATCTCCAGGAACAGCGATTGACATCTGCACCTAAATATAGATCATATTGAGACACCCCGAATGAGTATTAAATCTAGATGATTGAAAATAGAATAATATAGATATTGAAGGGTTCACAATCAGATCCTGTCTCACAATAATTTTGACGGAATTTTGACGGAATTTTGACGGAATTTTTATGAACTTTTTTCTCATTGTATTTCCACATAATCTCCCAATTCCACCCCAACTAAACCTACGCTCTTACTCACTCCTCCACTTGACTCCATACTTAGTCTCCCCCCTCTCAACCCTAAATGAAATTTTCCTGAAAAAGTATATGCAAGTGCATCAAACCTCCTCCACAACCAAATCTCATGTCTGAAGAACTGCCTGGATCGCCTGCGGAAGTCCATTCCGAGCCCGTGTCTTCCTCCGCCACCCCTGAACCCGACTGGTCGGTCAGCAGAGAAGCTAGAGGAGACAGACCGTACAAGTTTGGACAGCGATATCTCAAGGACGAAGAGTCCGTATGGGATCATAATGCCTGGGATCACGTGGAATGGGGCGAAGAACAGCGTGTGGAGGCCGAAGAAAAGCTCGCCAAGCAAAAAGAGGCTCCTGTCACCGAATTCGACAAAAAGGCATACATGGCTGATCCGGCTCGATACTGGGATCTCTTCTACAAGAACAATAAGGAGAACTTTTTCAAGGACCGAAAGTGGCTTCGAGTCGAGTTTCCTGCATTGTATGAAGCCACCAAACCCGATGCTGGACCTGTTTCTATCCTGGAAGTAGGCTGTGGAGCTGGTAATACAATGTTCCCTGTTTTGGGGGCTAATGAGAACCCCGATCTCAAGATTTTCGGCTGTGATTTTTCTCGAAGAGCTGTGGAAATTGTTCGAGAAAGCGACCAGTTTGATCCTAAACACGCTGGAGCATCTGTTTGGGATCTGGCTGACCCGGAAGGAAACTTGCCTGAAGGTATTGAAGAACACTCTGTGGATATTGTAGTCATGATCTTTGTCTTTTCTGCTCTGGCTCCTGAACAGTGGAAACAGGCCATGAAAAACGTGGACAGACTGCTCAAGCCTGGAGGACGAATCTTGTTCAGAGATTATGGACGGTACGATCTGACTCAGCTGCGGTTCAAGAAGGGACGACTGTTGGACGAAAACTTTTACATTCGAGGAGACGGAACCAGAGTCTACTTTTTCACTGAAGAGGAGCTCCATGATATCTTTGGAGAGAGATTCGAGGTGGTCAAGGTCGGTACTGATAGACGACTCATGGTCAACAGACAGAGACGAATTAAAATGTACCGAATCTGGCTCCAGGCAGAGTTTAGAAAGAGGGAGTAGGAGGGAATATAGACAATGTATACTAATGATATGGCGTTGAGACTTCTCAGTATGACTTTGAAGACCTCTTCTCAGTATGACTTTGAAGACCTCTTCTCAGTATGACTTTGAAGACCTCTTCTCAGTATGACTTTGAAGCGTCTTCGATATCTCGTGTTACTCAACTACACGATCCCCTACTGTACCTACAAGTACACGTATATCTTCCGATGATACATTTCCTTCTCAGCCACAGTAATACCACAGCTACATAAATAAGCCAGCCAACCCCAACCCCTACCGCTTATACTTAAAGTGCTTGATTCTCACACTCTTGTCCTCCATCTCACTAACGGTCCAGTTCCAGTTGTCAAGAGCATACTTATCATTCGTAACAACCGAACTAGGGTTACCCTGAGCTCCCTTGGTCCATAGGAACTCTCCAGAGTCAGCAGGAGCGGTCAAATCAGGCGAAATGGCAGCCACAAGAGTCGAGTAGCATCCTTCCTCCTTGGAGACTCCGAAAACGACTCCAAAACCCCGGAATCCAAGATTGAACAGCGGTCCGACCAGCGGAAGACTGTTCCAGTGCCGATACAGCTCTGTTTCCATGACAAAACCAGGATGAACAGAAAGAGACAGAATCTCGGGGTAATCCTTGGCCAGATGGTTAATGAGCTGCATACCAGCAGTCTTGGAGTATCCATATCTCACAAAACCATAGTACAAACCAGGAAATCCTTCCTGTTTTGTATCAAGAGGCGAAGGTCGCAAGGCGAATCGATGCCCGATAGACGACAGGTACACAATTCTGGGTTTGGGGGCCCTTTGCAACAGCGACAACAGTCTATCTGTCAGAACAAAAGGTGCCACGTAATTGGTCTGCATTTGGACCTCCCATCCGTCCTGGGAAATCTCATAGGGTACAGCCATGATACCGGCATTATGGACAAGCAAATCGAGCTTCTCAATCTTTTGAAGCTGAGCTTCCACCTTGTCCAAAGACTTGATATCTAGCAAGTCCATCTGTACCAGAGCCAATTGGCCGAATTTGGCCGTATTTGGCACAGAACCGTTTCTCAGACGTTTCTCAGCCTCGGCTTTGATGTCGTCCATTGCTTTTTGACCCTTCGCAACATTTCTGACGCCCAGAAACACGTTCCATCCGTGCATGTAGAGATGAAGAGTGGTGTACCATCCTATGCCCGCCGAAGCTCCTGTGACGAGGGCGTTTTTTGTGTTTGTTTCGGGGTCGTTGAAAGGCAAGGAATTCGGGTTTTCCAGAGACATTGTGTGTGTGTAAAAGGAAGGAACAGGGGGGTGTTAAAGTATGTACTGGTAGTGTGGTGATGTGGGGAAGAGGAGGAGGTGGGCTGGGTATAGTTAGTGTTTAGTTGAGCTTTAGTTATGCAGGGTCGAGAGGTTAATGTTGATTATGAATACAATATTAGAGATATTAAAAGAAACGGAAGGAAATGTGAAAGTGGTAGAAAAGGGAAAAGAAGTGTATGAATGCGAGAGCAGTACGCTTTTTGCAAGCAACTAAGTCTGTTGTAGACTTCCAGATGCAAAACGGGTGGTTTATTCGATTATATATCAATGTTTACGTAATCAATGATGATTACAGGAAGTGATAATCAGCGAAAAGAGGAGTAGCAAGAGAGTAAAAAACTAGTTTTCCACTAATTTTTGAGTGTTACAAGACGATTGTATTAGTTTATTGAACTCCTTCTGCTTTAATTGTCAATATTGATTCGCTTTCACCCCAAAGACTGACCGCCTATGGTACGAGTATAGCTATATAGGTGAAGGTCTATAATTGATGTTGATCCTCAGATATAGAGCTAAAAAAGTGATGTAATAGGGCAATAAAATTCTTAATACTCATATCACGTACTTCCTGGCTGGTAGACCTCTACTTTTGCTCTTATACACCTATTTGCGAAGTAAGATGTTATGGGGGAAGAGTATGAAGAATGGTAAAAGAAGCCATTGTATAGCCATGGTAAGCAAAGAAGTAGTTGAAAACAGACTATATACAACTATATTGAAGATGTATTACTTCTGACCTGGGTTCCATAAGTGTTGATCTCATTAAACCTATCTATCTGGGTATAGTACGAGAGGTGGAGATGTTTTAATGCTCTCCTGAGCTCGATAGAAGCGTGTGGAGTAGCTTATAGGAGGTCATAGACTGCCAAAAACCATCTGGAAAACTACCCGTACGTTGATTCTACACTTACTGCTTGTTTCACTTCCATTCCTGAATCCCCACATGATAGCCAGGCCAAGAAGAAGTACTTGTACTTTCAGAGCCCCAATAGTAAGAGAAAACACTCAAAAAGTTGTCAGAAAGGATAAAATAGGGGGCCAAAAGTACATCATGCACTCTTTGGGGTTTTCTTCCTTATTTTTTTAGTAGTTTTGTCCATAGATACAGTACATACTCTGGAGAGACATTTATGAACATACCTTTCAGGATGATAGAACAGAGAGAAAACAATGAGTCTATTCAGCAAGATAAGATTATATGAGCTTTTTAAAGAGTTTAGGGTGACTCTTTGCCTGATTTTATGCTCAATTGTATCACTATCACTCCAGGTTGAAGAAATGCTGAATTCCAAAGAGTAGTATTTACGGGCGGGGAATTGTAAAGAGCTCGGCTGAAGTTTATAGAAGTGCGGAAGGGGCTTTTAAGTGCAGTCCTTTCAACTTTTCAGAATGTTAAGATGATTATTTGGTTGTTTTTATCACCGTCCCCGTAACGGATTAGCACTGGCCCAATAACAGGGCCCCAGTATTTAGAGACCAAGTTAATAGAGAGCATTAAGAGACTCTTCTGAAGATTCCAATGACACTGAAAAGCTCATATGTCAACATCCTGTCACTCCACCCCCATTTCCCACTCAGCAATGTCACTTCTCCTTTGCTCACATATCTCCCCAAACCAAGTAACTGTCACTCAGTTCTTCTGCACTCACCTGTCAGTATTTGCGACAATCCACTAAACTCGCGTAAACGCTGTACTACAAGATTCTCCCGTCAATGTCACCTGTCAGTGTCACATGTCAATCTATCCTGCCATGTATACACCTGATCGTACGCGTAGTGGACAATATCAGAGCTAATACTATAGTAAGAAGGGGAGATATTGGTATCATTGGAGTCGTCTTTATCTGGAGAACTCATCAATCAGCACCTTTTCCTTTTTTCTCTCCTGTTTTCCGGGCAAAAACCAACCCTTCACTTGTATACCATAGCCTGTTACATCGCCGGATTAGGAGATGGAAGTGCAACTGTCACGAAGGACTGTCACGAAGGAATGTGTCTCAGCAGGGCGAGAAAAGATGGAGGGAGCCGAGTTTCTAGAAATGGAGAGATTGACAGATTCTTCGAGATTAAATTCATTCATAAACCTATCAAATGAGATGCACCAATAGTGAGAACTGTTCTACCTTAGCAAATCCTTGGCCAACATTTACATCTCAGCATAGACCCTTACAGAAGAAGCAGAAAATTCACCTGAAGAAATAATACTACAAGTACCGGTGTACATACGCTCACCTGTATCAACTGATAAGTTGACAAATATTTTGACGAAATGAAACTCTGAAAATCTCGAGATTAACATTGAATTAAGGGTGAGATAGGGTGACAAGACTAGACAATACAATAAAATAGCTTCTACAGAACACATTTAACACCCGTGTTAGACCCGGTAGACCCGGGTAGATCCCGTTGTTTGTCGGGTACACCCGCTGTTTGGTCACGTGACCGACACTGCCTCCATTGTATTGTTCTTTGTCTCATTTCTGCACGCGTTGACGTGACAGCGTGCATTCAGGATCGCCGTTTTGAGTGGAGCACAATGCAGCCGAGAACCTAGAGTCATTGTTTTGGATGTAGAGATGTACGATACAGAATGTGCTGTATCGTGTTTGGAATTTGAGGAAGGGTATTGATAAGGTACTTCTTAGTTACAACTCATCCTTACTGTATTGATGAAATTGATGAGTTTATGAAATCTGATCTTCGAAAGAGACCCTTACCCAAGATAAGTTAACTATCGTATCTTTCTTGTAGCTTTCTTCATATTGAAGGTTGTCTTTGAACAGGTCAGTCATACCAAAATCCAATAGGACTAAAACGCTGCTTCTGTGTTTTTTATATTTTTCACCTGAGCACTCCCTTGACGACCAGTATCGTACATACCACCAACGGCATTGTTTACAACAGCCAAATCTGTCATACTTAAGGGTTTTCTTTGTCCATGTTCTCCACTTTGGATTGTCTGTAAACTTTACGTGAGCGGACGGGATCTATTAAGCTGACTACGGAAGTACGAGTACCGGTACGTACCAGGTAGAATGGAGTGGGTGTTATCGAAATGAGATTGTTGAGTCTGTGAAAATACTGTTGCTACACGGTGACTGTTGTTACCGTTTTCTTTTTCTCTATATATACCACCTATCTTGTCCACTACACCAGTTTGGCACTTGTACTTGTATTTCTCAACGTGACTTTCGCGAGGAGAGCATGCAGCCAAGACTGACGTGTTCTGGGGTTGGAATGAGAGTGGAGACTTATGGAGTGAAGAACACCTGAAGTTGGTGGTTTGAAAGAAAAAAAACATCAGTGTAATCACGTGACCCATACCAATTATTTCCTTTTTTTCTGTCTTCTCATATTGTATGTTGATCTCCCTAACTGACTAGATTTGCTCCTCGCTCTACCCGGTAGCTGACATCCACGACTCTACCATTTGCATAATCCTTTCTAGCTAGACAATGCGCATGACTGGAGAACAGGGTGAAGGTGAATAAAAGGAGGTATAATTGAGTGGTAAAAAAGCGGGAAACAAGCTGAATCAATTCTGCCATATTAATTATACTGATCTGCAGCTTTTGATTCACATAATTCCTCTCATTACCACCACTTTGATGTCTCCATTACTTGTATGACTCTGACAAAGAAATGCAGTCCTTGTTCTTATTCCCTGTTCTTATTCCTTGAACAAGTCCCTGCCATGCATTGACATCTAAACCGATACGACTTGGCCAAGAAATGACATGTTTATATATAAGCCCGTGGTAGGCTGTGGGAAACCAACCACCGGATCCTCCAGTCGTTCTTGTCGTTCTTTCGCTCTTTCTAGTCGTTCATTCACCGACCCTAGTCGTTCTTGTCGCCCTCTAATTGACCCTAGTCGTTCCTTCACCTAGTCACTCATTGATACCATGCGACTCTCAATCTCCACCCTAGCCACTCTGGCTACAGCAGTGTTTGCTCAAACATTCACGGACTGCAACCCTTTGCACGAAACTTGTCCTGCTGATCCTGCTCTGGGCACTTCTCAGTCCTTTGATTTCACCCAGGGACCTTCTGACCGATTTTTTGCTGCTTTCAAGCCCAATAGAATCTCGTATTCTCAGGACCAGGGTGTTTCTCTGTCGGTTGTCGAGCAGGGAGACAACCCTTCCATCCAATCTGACTTTTATATCATGTTTGGACGAGTGGAAGCCGTGGTTCAGGCTGCTCCTGGACAAGGAATCATCTCTTCTGTTGTCTTGCAGTCCGATGATCTCGATGAAATTGATATTGAATGGATTGGAAACGATCGCAACAACGTCCAGACCAACTTTTACATCCAGGGAAACACCACGACTTTTGATAGAGGAGCTATCCACCCTGTAGCCAACTCTCATACTCAGTTCAACACTTATGCTGTCGAATGGACCAAAGACGCTCTTACCTGGTTTGTTAACGGAGAAGCCGTGCGAACTGTACCTTCTACTTTTGAACAGGGATACCCCCAGTCTCCTATGAACATTAGAATCGGGGTTTGGGCTGGAGGAGACCCTACCAACAGTCCTGGAGTTATCGAATGGGCTGGAGGAGTCACCGACTACACTCAGGGTCCTTATACTCAGCATGTTTTGTCTGTTAACGTCCAGGATTACTCTACTGGTACCGAGTACATTTACTCCGACATGTCTGGAACTTGGGAGAGTATTGTTGCTACAGATGGAGAGATTAATGCCAATGCTCCTGAGTCTGTTCCTGAGCCAACCCAGGCTACTGAGGCTTCTTCTGAGGCCCCATCGTCCTCTGAAACACCCGTTGAGACCTCTTCTGAGGCTATTCCTTCTTCTGAGACCTCTTCTGCTTCCCCTTCTACCACTGATACCCCCATCGTTTCCTCCTCCTCCACCCCCTTTGTCAACTCTACCGTCTCTTCTGGTATCTCCTCTGGAACCTCTTCTGGAGCTGTTGTCACTGTGGAAGCTACTGAAACAGTCGACTCTACCCTTACCAAGACTATCACCCACTGCAGCGACTCCAAATGCGCTTCCAAGACCTACCCTACCGTCACCGTGACTAAACACTGTACTCTGGACAAGTGTGTTTCCAAGACTATTCCTGTCGAGTACGTGACCGTCACCGCCACTGCAGTTACAAGTACCAAGATTGTCACCGAGGTTTGCCCTACCCACAAGTGCCACAAGATCCCCTTTGTTCCTCCTAAACCTGCTCCCACAGAGGCTCCTCTTAAGCCCACCAAGAAGACTGTTACTGAGGCAACAGCTATCAACACCGGAACGGGTACTATTGCTGGTACTCCTGAGTCTCCCAAGACCGTCACTGTCGTCGGTATTGAGACGCCTGTTGTCTCTGGCTCTCCTTCTAAGCCTACCGGTACCGCTTCTGTTGTCTCTGTTCCTGCTTCCAAGGCTACCCCTGCCCCCCCCTCCCTATCCCAATCAACCACCATCTGGGTCACCAAGGTGGTCACTATTGGTACCGAGACCGTCCAGTCTGTTCTTCCTCAGACTGACATCCCCGCCGTCCCCAAGACTTCGCCTGTCGTTCAGATTGTAGGCAACTCCACTGTTCCTCAGAATAACACCACCCCTCAGATCCCGCAGGCTCCCAACTCCATCCCCGCTCAGGCCAATGGAGCTATCGTCAAGGGCGTCTCTGGAACCGTCGCTGCCGTCGCCATGATCGCGCTCCTCGCGTAGATTGTATACTAGTTGTATTTATTGACTAACTGAATGAGTGAGTGTAGACTTTGTAGATGTACAGAGAAGTAAAGAGAAGATACAGGTAGACCTTAGAAGTCTTCCAAAGTTACCCGTCTATGATATAGCACCTCTGTGCACGTCTTTCTTGGATCTATGAACAATTTCGTTCTATTATTGTATAACTAGATGATGACAAGAGAAGAGGTATTGTACTCACCCGAATCTGTCAGAGTTGAAAATGAGACTCTCTGGGGCGCTTAGATGACTACCAGTTTTCCAGTTATATGTATATTTGATTTTACCACCAGATATTGTGCAGTTAAGAGTAGGATGAGAGCTGCTCAATTATGGCCCCTAGTACATGTAAGAAATGAACTAGAAAGTAAAAGGAGTTTATTATTGTGAGCCTGAATGCGCACAGATGTTTCAAAAAGTCGAGCCACCCTCTACTTTGCAGTTGTGTAGCTGTGTTTGGGTCCTTCTATTGGAGGTCATACAGTCATATGCGATGAGTGCTACTAAAAAGCAGATTTGAAAGCCGACAGAGATCCCTGGAGTTAGTTCTGGCAATGAAATACAAGATATGAACCTTCTTGAGCCTCTGATGATCTCATTGCATCGATATATCTCAGGTTATACCCTTAATAGTTCATTCACCATGCCATAGTCAGCCAAGAAAAGACCATCATATCTGGAATTTCAGTAAAGAAAAGTTTCAAAAAGGATAATTAAAGGCAATTGAACATCACGTGAGCTTCTTAGCTTATGAAAGTCATTCTACACTCGAAAATGTTGTCATTGTTGTTAGAGTGTACCAGTAGAAGAGTGAAGGCGAGTTGCAAAAGGCACTAAGAGAGGAACAGATAACTGAAAAAGTCTAGGAGGTATCAGAGAGTGCCAAAGAAACGCCAGAGATGACTTCTAAAGGTCTATATCGTGTTTCATGTCTCCAATCGCTCTATATCTCTCACCTTGTAAAACTAAAATAGCCATATTTAGCCAAAAAAGAGCGGAACACAATCAGATAAGAGCTCTCAGAGACCACCCTACCACTCCACATCTTACCGTTACCCCAGTACGTTTTGAAGCTCTCTATACTGTCATTATCGCGCCTCCTTCCTTCCGCTTAGTCATCCGGATGTGTCCAATTCCCGAGTTCCCGAGATACCGAGAAGCCGAGCAGGTCGAATCTACTTGAGCTAAATACGTCATTTCTGTCCGCTATCCATGCCATGTAAGATCTTCATAAAGTAGGTTTATTGGTGATTTTCATTTGATTTCATTTTATCATTTCAATGTGATTAAAAATTACATTATCCCTTGATAATTCCAACTGATACATTGACAACCACCAAAGCACAGCCCCAGAGGTTGCTCCAAAGACGCAGCAACATCTCGACAGACACTCAATGCAAGACCAATTCGTTTCCACGGTAACTCCTACAAGAGAGGTCTGAGTTTGAGTAGAGTTAGAGAGTATAGAGTGACTAGAGTGACAAGAGGGTGTGATATGATCGTATGGGAGGTGGAGGGGAAAAAAAAAAAGTTGAATTGTGATTGTAAAAGGTTGGTCATTGATTGGTTAGTTCACGTGACCTGGAACAGTGTAGCACCCTCGTATGCAAGATCGGAGCTGTGTTTTGCACTTGCTTTTTAATTACGCACCGTGCTATATTTACACACACTTTAAGGAGACTAAGATGGATTGTTTCACCTCTGTAGATCGAGTGATAGGGGTGAACTAGAACAGAAAGGGATATGATGACGTCATAGAGGAGACGAGTAAGTGTAAGAGATGCGCTATAAACCACGAGTACATATTTATCTGCCGGTATATACATATGTCTACTGTACCATACCAGTAGTGTTCTTAGTCATCTCACACCTCACTCCCTCGTACCTCATAAATGCAGGTGAAAAGTTGACTTTCAAACTACGGACTTTCAAACCAGACATTCAAACCACGGTGAGACACGTTGTGAGACTGAAAATTGAGAGAGTGGGTGGGGGGTCAAAAATGAAAATGAAACTCGTTAATTGGCCCATTTTTCCACGTAGAATGTCATGCCACTCCCAGATTAGCAATTGCACCACTTCCAGACCCACCTTGGACCCACCATCTAGTTCCTGCCCAAAAGAGAAGCCGCGCGCGGGATCCCAATTGGGACACTTTAGAGCACCAAAGTTACGGCAGTGAAAATGAACAAGAATATGGGCGGAGGGGAGCGGAGGAGAGGGGGGAGAGGAGAAGTTTTTGTTGGAAAAAAAAATAGAACGAAACCGAGTCGAAATGTCACGTGATTTGGGCACGTAACAATCAGGAGCTTCTGTATCGTTGCCTCTTAATTTCCATTAATTTCACTCACTCAAGCACTGCTCCGTGACGTCATTCTGGCAGCAGGCAAAGTTTGAAATCCACGCATAGCTCTCTCTCTCTCGAGAAAGGAAGCGTTACACGTGTAGTAGGGGGTGTGAGGCAAAGGAAATCAGCCGTGCGGCTTACTAAGACTATACAAGCAGCAAACCGTGTATACCGCACTACAAAACCTGTTTTCTCACATGATTATCATCGTACAATTCCTCTCTCCTTCGTTGCTCATGCACTTGCATCGGCTACTGTTATCGCATCTCGTTAACTCTATCGACTAAACTCTGGCTGCAACAAAGGACAAGACAAGATGGGAGGGTTGGGCTTTTTGCACTTGAGTTGGAGAGACAGGAGAAGATTGGCCCAGCTCTTGATTTTACCAACTTGGACAGCTACAACACCTTTTGATTGTCAGAACAGAATGAATCGTGAGTATTGGAGGGCATCTTAACGATGTGAGGTAGGACTAGGGGAGAAGGATATGTGATCTAGGAAGAGTGTTCAGAACGGTCTGGTTTCATGTTTCATATGTTCAATCCAGTTGACGATGTTTATGAAGTGGTCGGGTCGTAAGCATGTGTTCTCAGAGTGATCTAGAGGGGAGTTATATGGCTGTTATCTGCTTGCTAGATCAGACTGTTTCAAGATAGCAACCTGAGAAGTGTTCCAAGAGTTGAGGCAAGGAGGTCTAGTTCGGACTGTTGAACACCTGTGACGTGTTACAGAGAGTCAGGGGATCTAGACTAGGGTATTTTTGTCAGATTTCAAGAGTTGCTAGAAGTAGCAACCGAAACAGAGGTTATGAGTTCAGATTAGCGAGGTGGAAGGTCGTTTTGGAGTTCTAGCACTCATGAGGTGTTCCAAGCTATCCTCAGAATTACAAGTACAGATCGCCAGCTCTATGTCTAGAGTACTGTCTGAAGGGTCTATAGTTTCGAGAGTGCCAGGTATAAGGCGTCTGAAGTATCTACAGATTCACGGGCTATGACTTCTCAGACCTGATATTATCCATGGACCAATACACCACGAATACCTCAGATCTTGAACTACCTGAGCTGTCTACTCTGAGAGTTTCAGAGTGTCTAGAGCACTTCTGACCTCCCAGACTTAAGGCCATGCCAGTCAAGTCTCTCGATCTACCCCAGTCCCTGAGTGCTCAAGACATTCAGAGTATCTGGAGTATCTACAGCTCTTCTGGCGTATTACTCCAGGTAATTGACGCGATATTCGGAACTCTCTAGAGATCTGAGGCACCTTTGGTACTCTAGGTACCGGTAGCTGATATGCTCTCACTGTCTGACCGTGACTCTCCTGGTAACACTCTACTCTGGAATCTGGCACTCCGCGACCCTCAGATACTCAGCTCTCCCAGGTTTTCTTGAGCTTCTAAGTGAGTCTCTATGCGAACTTATGGCAATGGATATCTACAGACTCCACCAAGAGTACTCTCATAACCTCTTCTAGGGTGCTCTTGATACTGACTTTTGAACCATGGTACTTCAGGGAGTCTTGATCTATACTCTGATATTGATATCTGGTCTTAGATACTCTGATTTCTGATATCATGACACCTTTGAATGCCTGAACTGCTCGTTGGGTTCGCCCAGCCTACGTCTTCACTGCCAAAATGTGAACTGCTCATTGGGTCCGCTCGTTTCACTAGCTACCAAGGATCTGCTCAGCGGGTCCGCTCGCAAGCTCGCTTCCATAGATACATCCGCTCATTGGGTCCGTTCGCTTCGCTCACTACCAACTCGGGTCCGCTCGTTTCACTCGCTCCCGCTAACTCAGATGGATAAAGACAAATCCAAAGGTAAACAAAAAGATACAGGGTCTCCCTCGCCGGCAGCTACGCCCGAGAAACCCTCCACCACCACAACCACCCCGTCCACAGCTCCCCAACGGCCTCCTTTATTCTCTGCAAACTCCTCTTCTTCACTTCGAGGGTTTACACTTCAACAACCTCCTGAAGGAAGAAAGGGACGAACAGCAGGAGTAAGAAGCCAGGCAGCCTCTCGAAACGCGTCCAGGGAACCTCCCAAATCACGTGACTCCTCGCCTGCTCGTTTTGGACGTGGACGACGGACGAAAACACAATCTTCTCTTCTTTCAGTGGAAGATGAAGCTCCCGTTCGAAGCAGATCGCCAGGCGCCTTTAACCCCCATGCTCGACCCTTTGCATCTCTTCGAGCCAACACTCCTGGAGCTTCTTCTCCCGGTCCTTCTACCCCCTCAGGAGGCTACTTTACCAACATTCCTGCCAGTAGTCGTCCTTCAAGTGTTATGGGCCAAGAAGGAGCTCTTCATAAACGAAGTACTTCAGCAATTGAGCTTGGTAAACTGTCCAAGTCTCCTAAATCAACTCCAGGATCTCCAGGAACCACTCCTCCTCATTCAGCAGGTTCTTCCAAGGAAACTTCCAAGGCTAGTACTCCTGCTGCTATCTCTACAGACAAGAGACCGTCTCCTCCTCGACCCAAGTCCTACCATCTAGCTATTGGAGAAGCTCTACAGCGAGGAGAACCTGTTCGAGGCCGTCCTGGAAGACCAGGTATGATGCGTACTCAGTCTGATGAACATGTATCTACTCGGTCTTCTTCAGCCAACAAACAGAGACAGCGAGTTCGATTCCCTAAAGACAATGATCCCACTACAAAACGAATTCTCTACCCTGCTGATGAGAATGATGATGGACATGAAGATTCGGACGAGAAGGAAACACCTACAGTTGCTCTCACACCTAGTGTAGTGATTGTAGGACCCGATGGACAGGAACCTACCAGTGCTCCTATTTCCACTGGTTCTCCAGGAGCAGATTCCGACGATTACTTTTCCACCAACCCCAACAGCAGCAGCAAGAAAAAGTCGACGCTCAAGTCGCCAGGAACACCCACTATGCATTCTCCTGCTGTTCCTGCTGGACGAGCTCGTTCAGTTACAGGAGTTGTTCCTTCACATACACCTCCCAAGGGCTCCTCTCTGTCTTCTACTACCCTCATGAACACTCTTCTCAACTCGTCTGGTCTAGGTCAGTATGATACAGAGTCCGAAGAAGAGGAAGAAGAGGTGTCGTTTGTTGCTCGACCTAGACAGCCTGCCCAGCCGTCTTCTTCCAGTGAAGCAGGACCTTCTGATCAGTCTCAGTTCAGAATCGACAAGGTCAAGTCTATCAGTATGATGAGAGCTCGTCAGTCACGTGCAAGAGAAGCTCAGGAAGATGAACCTGTAGCCAGTACTGACGATGATATCAATGAAACCATGGTCAAGATTGACGATGATGCAAAATCTGTCTCTACTGACGAGTCCTCCGACGACGACAGTGATGTTGAACGAACTGGACGTCCTGATGTTCCTCTGATTGAACGAGAACGAGCTTCTCTTGCTCATATTGATGCGTTTGCTCAAAACTCCGAACGAGGCAATAATATCGCTGTAGGAGCAGCTATTATGGGTGGACTGGCCAGTTTTGGCAGTATGAGTGGCGGAGGAATGGCTCCAGGAGCTGTGGATCGGTCTTCAGAGTCGTCCCAGACTTTGGATGATCAACGGGACTTGAGAGAAAGTCATTTGGCTCTTAGAAGAGAGAATGCTTTGGGTATTCACAACCATAGTATTCCTGGTTCTGAAGATCACACTCCTGGAGATGCTTCAGCTGATGCTTCTGGTCTTACTTCAGCAGGACATCATCATCATGACGATGGAGCTGAGTCTCTTGCTGGCCATGATATTAACGATATCCCTCTTGTTGATCTTGACCGTCGACTTGAAGATATCAAGGAGAAACGGGATGATGATAAACATCACCACCATCATCATCATTCAGAGACTGATCCTCATACTGGTGCTTCTACTCCATTCTCTGAGGAAGAGAAGGATAAGGAGGCTGAAGAGGCTGAGATTCTCAGAGAACAGGCACGTGATCTGGTCAACCAACATAAACACGCCGTTCATACTCCTGATGCTGAAGATGAGGATTATGATCCATTCACAGCTCCTGCCGTGGATTACTTTTCGTCCATTCATATCCATGACGATGATGAAGACGATGAGCATGGTAACTTTCTTACCTATGACGCAGCAGATGGAAGTGTGACTCCTACCCATGAAGATTATGTTGCTCCTCCTAAACGGTTCAAGCAGGGTGTTCTTGGAGCTCTTCTTAAGCTGTATAATGAGGAGGAAGGTAACAAGAGTACTTCTACACTTGGAGGAACTACTATTGGGGATGGTACTTCCACTGGAGATGTTTCTCCTATGTTGTACGGTTCCGAGCCTACTACTCCTGGAGGAACTCCTCTTGATCAGCATGGACACAAGACCAAGACCAAGACTACTCAGAAACTTGGTCTGAAGAAGAAGAAGAAGGAACTTCTCAAGATTATTGACGACCAACGAAAGGAAAAAGAGGAGCACAAGAAGAAGCCCAAATGGTACGACAAGTCTCGATCCACCTCCCCCAGTCCAGGAGGAACACCTGCTCCTCACCATCATCATATCCCTGGTCTTCATCTTCACCATCAAGCCAAGGGAGGACATATGAGATCTCATTCCGAAGGTTATCTAGATGAGATGGAATCTGGAGGAGGAGGAGGAGGACACGGAGGAGGAGGAGATGGAGGAGATAGACCTCCTGATCGACCCAAGAGTTTGAAGGGTGATGCGTTGAGTCACGTGAAGGATATCAAGAAGCTCAACAAGATGGCCAAGAACACGGGCAAGAATCTCAAAAAGAGGGAACGAGAACTGAAACGACGACGACGACAGGAAGTTAAGATTACTGTTCATATTGCTGAACTGCTTCAGCGACAACGGTTCATTTTGCGAATGTGTAGAGCTCTCATGTTGTATGGAGCTCCTACCCATCGTCTGGAAGAGTACATGAAGATGACTTCTCGTATCCTTGAGATTGATGGCCAGTTTCTGTACATTCCAGGATGTATGATTGTGTCTTTTGGAGACGCTACCACTCATACTTCCGAAATGCAGCTGGTTCGGTGTGTTCAGGGAGTCAATCTGTCCAAGTTGCAAGATACTCATGAGATTTACAAGGAAGTGGTTCACGATATGATTGGAGTGGAGGAAGCTTCTAACCGTCTGGATGAGATTCTGCGGTCCAAGAACCTGTATCCTCCTTGGCTGTGTGTTATCTTCTTTGCTTGTGGTACTGGAGTTGTGTCTCCTTATGCCTTCCGAGGAAGATGGGCAGATATCCCCATGTGTATCATCCTTGGATCAGTTGTTGGATTCTTCCAGATCATTGTTGCTCCTCGATCTGACCTTTACAACAACGTGTTTGAGGTGTCTATGAGTATTCTCATCTCTTTCTTGTCTCGAGCTATTGGTACAATCTCTTCTGGAGGTTCTCATCCCTTTTGTTTCGCTGCTATTGCCCAAGGATCTCTGGCCATCATTCTACCAGGATACATTGTTCTCTGTGGATCTCTGGAGCTGCAAAGTAAGAACATTGTCGCTGGTTCTATTCGAATGTTCTACGCCGTCATCTACTCCATGTTCTTGGGTTTCGGTATCACTTTGGGAGCTGTAGTCTACGGATGGTGTGATCACAACGCTACTCGACAAGACAAGTGTCCTCAGCAGTTGGATCCTTTGTGGAGAATCTTGTTTGTTCCTTTGTATTCTCTCTTCATTGCACTGGTCAACCAAGCTCGGCTTACTCAGCTACCTTCCATGTTACTCATTTCAGGAGCAGGATATACAGTCACCTATTTCGTTGGTGCTAACATTCCTGACCCAGATAACTCGTCGTATCTTACGTCAGCCATTGGAGCGTTCACCATTGGTATCCTGGGTAACCTGTACTCTCGTCTAGGTCATGGTCTTGCCTTTGCAGCAATGTTACCTGGTATTTTCGTTCAGGTTCCCTCAGGTGTTGCTTCTCAGGGTTCTCTAGTCGCAGCTATTGCCAATTCTAACCGTCTGATTGGTAACAGGAACGTGACTAATACAATCAGAGAAACGATTGTCAATTCTGCGACTTCTACAGTTGTCACACGTGTTCAGACTTCTCTTTTGACCGAGACTAGTACTGCTGCCATTGAACAGGCTACTCCTGGAGGAGCTGCCAATCTTGGATTCACCATGATTCAGGTCGCCATTGGTATTACTGTTGGCCTGTTTGCTGCCACTCTCTGTGTTTATCCGTTTGGAAAGAAACGGTCTGGTTTGTTTACCTTTTAGAGATGGAGGAGGTGGTTATATACATTCCTTAATTATTGCATTTATAGATTTTCAAATGAGACTGTAGTGAGAAAGTAGATGAAGGTGGACGCATATTTTAAGACAAGTTTGTATGGTGAGGTATTGATGTTTTTGTTTTATTTTAATCAGAAAAGCGAGCCCTACAATTTTAGACACTTCTCATAGCTCTACGATGACTGGAACATGAGATTTTATCTGCTACTTGTATAGAAACTACACTTTCCAGGTAAGGACCGGAATTATAATATTCCAAGTAAGCTTCAACTAAAGGGAGCAGTAGGAGATGTGGAAAGTCGGGGAAAACTGCTTATAATTGTAAGAAAGCTATCGAATTTTTTAGACTGGCTTCATAAATAGCTCAACATCTGTCGTTTGGGCCACTTCTCACCTCTCTACCACCTCTGGAACCCCCGATTTTAACCCCCAGCGGACTTTTATCTTCAACTAAATGCTAACTAACCTGGAAATGGGGAAGCTTAGACCGGAATTATAATTGTCCCAACTACGTTAAGTAAAGTTGAGGGGGTGTAGAACGTGTAGATGGCCAATAACCCATGATTTTGTATGACATCATACCTATTATTATTATCCCACTCTACTAAGAAAGGCCCACTCTCAAAATTCGTCCCCTTTTCGTTATTCTGTCATTCCAGGAACACCATTTCATCTCCAGCACATTTTCCACATCAACTAACTGACTGCAGTCCGGACATAATAAATGTGCCGTGTGTAATACCCACTCTTGGCCATATTATCTGCTCAATCCCCTCCACACGGGTCACCTGCACCCATTCCGCGCTCAGATATTATCAGGCACGTATTCGCAACATCGCACCACTTCTGAGGGAGTAAAAGACATACGATAGAAGAGGTGAGGAGGTGTATATACAGAAGAAGAGAAGAGAAGAGAAGATCCAGAGAAAATGTATTTGTGCAAAAGAAATGCGAAACCTGTAATCTGAGTGAGACACTTCTCAATCATGTACACCTCCCAGACTGCAGACCGTTGAATGAGACAGGGACTGAGACAGAGATAGAGTGCAGTGGGGAAGTGGTAAGAGACAAGTTAAGGAGACAAGAGAAAAACCTATGGTCGAGAAAAACACAAGGTCGTATAAAAGTATTATAAAGGTCGAATAAAAGTATTATAAATGTCGTATCAGGCCGTATCAAGCATCGAATACGTTTTCCACCCGTTATCCCCTCTCTTTATCCACTTCATCTCTTTCAAAACGCGGGCCCTTGTTTCCCCACAGTCTCAAATACCCCTATTGGACATGTTAGCGAGACAAGGAGGTGGGAGTGGACTATATGACTATATGGACTATGTTAGCATGTATACTAGCGTGTTTAACCGGACTAGTGAGTGCGTACGCGTGTCTTAGTCATTGTCATCGGTCTGTAGCTTGCTTACTAAGTCGTATCCTTCTTGTATACCTCCTCTTCAACCTCTTTTCTCCATCGCCAAGTGTCGCATGACATGTGAGACACTGTCATTTCGCTTGTTGACGAGATTTAGACCCAACCTTGTGTGCCTGTGCAGCCCGACATTTGGCATGCTACCCCTGCAACCTTTTTTTGCACTCTGCTTGTTCCAAAAGGGCATAATTATAGGCTGTCTTTTTAGACCGTTTGGGAAAAGAAATGACCAGTGCGTAGTCTTCCTCATCCACATCTTCATCTCCATCTTTTTCACACCTCTCATGGGAGCAGACATTCACCATTCTTTTTCAAATTCAGCCATGGTTTGGGTCGACCACATTTCTCTGGTGCTCATGGTAGGCGTCATTATTGCCATGACAGGGCTACTGGTCCGATTTGCTAGCCAGATCAACTCGATATACAAACGGGCGGCTCGACATGGAGGTCCACCAAAAAAACATGTCAGTGCGGTCGACGTGGTGCGATCTCAAATGTTTTCTCCAGGCATGTCAAGACGACTCTCAGAACCGAGATCAGACATGTGGGTTAGAGATGAGTATTAGAGGAAGGGAGGAGTATAAAAAGAGGGATCAACAAACGACAAAAATGTTGGAAAAACTGCTGAAAAAGCGGCAACCTTGGCAGCTACCATAGCTACCGCTATTAACATCAACTAACGGGGTTTATTTGATCTCTGGACTGCTCCTTTACCTCGTCTTCTCGTTCACCTTCTCATCCACCCCTGAATCAGCCGTACTCGAGCTACTCTAAAGCTAAGTCTAACGGTCGATCGGCTGGACAAAAAGAAACGGCAGAAAATCGGAAAACGAAAATCGGAAAAACGAAACGACAAAAAGCAACAACATTTTCTCACAAACCTCACTATTTCAACACTACTTCAACCCCCTGTACTTATATAATGAATGGCACGACTTACTCTGCGTCTGGTATTTTTCTTTACCAGGTTACTCCCAGATCTGACTCAGATCTTATCGACGTGCAGCAGACCCACCTCGCATAAGCAGAGAGAGGAAAGAAAGGGGAAGAGAAAGGGGAGCGGCGAAATTAAAACGGAAAAGACAGCAAAAAAATACAAAAAACACACAGCAAAACACACATAATATCTCGACATCCACACGTGTGCGGAATTAAAACAATATAATTCCGTACATTCCGCACTCTGCACATTCCCAAAGTGGACCAACATGGCACATGGACCTCTCAGTATTATGGTGCCATTGACCACGTGAGTCAGGGGGGTCATCAAGAGAGTGTTACGGTGGATCGGTACGAGTACATACTTGTACTACTTGTAGTACAGATGTCACGGTGGATCACTACAAAGTTACATTGGACTGAAGATCTACAGCCAGGACGTCTCCTATGAAATAGCCAGTCAGCTTGTACTTATCCTACCTACTAAAAATACATTTCGTATATTGTATGTTGCCAATGAAGTGAGTGACAAGACTCGACAGAGAACCGGTACCGTACTTTGTAGAAAGCTGGTACGCGGTAATACCAGATAGACCATGGACCATAGTCCGTACTCGTATCGCACTCCAGTCTCTCAGGAGAAACTCAACTGAGAGGGAGCTGTAGGGCCTTCGCTGGAGGGCACCACCATGGTACGAGTACTAGAGCGAGTCGATCAGACTAAGACAATCACTCCAACTGCTCTGCTCGTGGCAGTACCTGGTGGTGTCTTCCTCCTGACAGACTACAGACGGTCAAAAGGCCTGCCTTCGGCAGTCATTTAGTCCTCCTCAATATCAGCATGAGCCATGACATAACTGTTCAACTTCTGTCTCTGCTCTCTCTCCTGTTTCTGTCTCTGTTCCAGACTAATGGCCATCTTAGAATTAGCAGGCAAAGCAACCAGTCGTCCTTGCATCTTGCTTCCTCTCTTGGACAGCAAAGTAAAGCCCATCTTGTTACCAACAACTGTAGGACCCTTGTCATCCTCCTTCTTGAGAGAAAACAGCTTTGCCCCGTTAAGAGACGCTCCAGAAATATGCTGGGTAAGAACCTTGGCTGACGGAACAGGTCTATCAAATGACCCAGTTCCCTGACCTCCGGCTTCCTTCATCATTTCGGAAAACTCTCGATCAAAGTCCTGTTCGGCCTGAATATCGTCTGCTGTCTTTCTAGACACGAATTCAGGGGTGGGAACGGGTTCAGGAGCAGGAGAAGCGGTCTGGGAAGCAGCTCTAGACTCTGCTTCAGCAACCTTGGCCTGCTGCTCCTTTTGTTCCTCCTCAAACCGTTCTCCAAACTTACCCTTGAGAGCACTCTCCAGACCTCGAGCAGCTCCATCAAGAGTAGTGTACAGCTGCTGTTCGAGCTGAAGATCGACAAACAGTGTTCGGAAATCAATCTTCAGCTCCATGGGCAATCTGGTCTTGGTGAAAATGTAGTACTGGAAGAAAGCAATGAAGAATTCCAGTTCAGAAGTAGGAACATCAGCCAGCAACTTGACCTGGCAAGTGGAAAGAGCGTTGAGAACAAGTCTGATTCGGAAAAACGAATCGGGGGGATCCTTGGGACAGTAAACTCCAGCGGTGGGTCGTCCTCGTCGATGATCGTAGCAAATGATCATAAAAAGCATGTCTAAGATGCAGGTATGGTTGAGTAGACCCTGGTTGTAGAGTTCACTGACAAATTCGACTTGAGACAGCCGAATCTGGTTCAACGAGTACGAGTTGAGCTCGAGACACTGCTGGATGTTCTCCAGGACCGTTTCAATCACCTTCTGGGCGAAAACAGGATGAGAAGGAGCAATCTTGGCCAAGACAGAAGCAACAGCAGCCATATTTCCATGACTGACTCTCCAGGTCTCAGTGAAGATTCTGAACAGTGTAGGACCGGTGATTTTGTCATCAGACCAGTCCAGTTTGAGAGTCAGTTCAGCCACCTGATCAGCTACTTCAGAACTCAACTCAATGTAGTACAGTCTATCAAGGAAGACCTGGATAGGAGTACTGGAAACCACGTGACGTTTGGAACCAGTTTCTCCTGCTCCTCCTCGAAACTTGACCAACGACAGGAGTTCTTCAACCATCAGAATCTCAGAGATACTCAGGTACCCCTTTGTTCGTCGCTGCATCATGGACTCCATCAGTTCCTCCATATCCTGATGAGTGGACGCGTTTCGCCAGAGGAACTGTCCACAGCAATGGAAGATTTTACTCAGAGATTCCAGGTTCATGTAGTTGAGTCTCGAACCCATGAAATTGAGCAGATGGAAAATGTAGTGTTTAGGCACCAGTCCAAACTTGGTGAGTTCAGAAAGAAACTGGAAAGAAGCCAGACGTCGTTCCATGGACCGTCGACTGTTTCCTCGAGTGTAACTTCTGAGACGAGCAAAAAGTCTCTCAATAACTGAAGCTCGAAGTTTCGGAAAGTAAGGTCCTAGAGTAGCTACCATTCGAGCATAAAAGGGGAGCATAAAGGCCTTGTGGAGCGAAAACTCCCGGAAATGACGCAAGAGACGGTTGAGAGAAGCCTTGTTGTTGAGATGACAAAACTCGATAGTCATAGCATCGATTTCCGTCTTTGAACGAGCCTGAGAAAGTCGTTCCAGAAACTCTGTCATTTGAATTCCCTTGGGAGACATATCCTTGACAGGTTCCTCTTCCTCCTCTTCAGATACGTAATCTGAATCATCAGATTCTCCTCCATCTCCTCCATTAGTAGCACTCTTCTTTTTATCCTGAGGAGTCTTTGCAGCTTGACGACTTTCACGGGCCTTTTGAGCATTGATACGGATCTTTTCTCGTTCCTTTTCAACGGCCTGCTGCAGCAACTCCTTCTGTCGGGCTTCTTTGTTCTTTTCAACCATATCGTTGAGTTCAGCATCAGCCACATCCACTCCTCCAGACAGAACCTGTTCAGAGACTCTATCTGCGAGATCGGGAACTTCAGTATAAAACAGCATATCGTCTTCCGAGTCCCAAAGAGGCTGGCCATCAAACGATCCGTCCAAAGTGATTGTATCTTCTTCCTTATAACAATCAGTAAGAGACTGCATTTCAATGCCCAGAGATTCGCTCAACTGAGTGCAAGTAGAGACCATTTCCGATAACTGGGTCTCCAGTTCATTCAAGCTGTCTTCTCGACCGGTGGTCATTCGTCCAACTTGAATGTAATGCTTTTCAAACTTGCGTCTCTGTCTTCCAAGCAAGATGGCCATCATTTTGACCCGTTTCTGCATATGAAGACAGTAACTTTTGACGAGTTTGGCCATTTTCGGCACAGATTCAGTCACTCCAAGAGCTTCAGCTTGTCCTTCTTCGTCAGCTCCTCCTACAAGAAAAGGAAAGTACTTTGCCAAAGAAAGAACCAGCTCAGCATAGTCGAAATCTCGCAAATCCGTGCCCAAAATGTGTCTAAAAATGACCAGCGGAGGCGGACCAGCCTGGGCAATGGCCTGGGGAGTACCTTCGATCCAACTGGGGGTGTTTTTGTTGAAATACTCGGGAGTAATGAGTCCTACCAGCCATAAATCGACACTCAATCGGCACAGAATCTTGCGGATTGGCGCTAATTCGGCCCGTTTGGCCCGGTCCTCGGTCAGAGTGGATTCTAGACCCTGGAAAAACACCTTGAGAAACTGGGGTGTAAACTGATGAAAGAACCGTTGGTGCATGATGGAAGCGACCTGAACAGCAACAGAAAAGTCACCTCTAGTCTTGAGCTTCAATAGACCTTCTAATAGAGCATTGATGGCTTCACCAAGGTACTTTTCCAGACTCAAAGTACGCAACTCCTCCAAAATGGCCACTTCTTGATCAGCTTTCAACTGCATTCGCAACCGTCGAATGAACACCGTGTTTCCCTTGAGAGACGAATCTAGCTTCTCGGCCACGGGGAACACGTCTGTGTCGCCTGCCCACGCGCGCTTGTTGCCCTCCAACAGCTGTATTCGTTTATCCATGCTGGAGTCGATGTGTGGTGAGGTTCCAAAGGTAGGCGTAGATCACTTCTGCACTGTATCAAAACGAAACTTTTGATGCACATGCCTAATGTGGAGAGGTGGAGAGAGGTGTCAAGAGGGAGGAGAAGGAGGATTGGAGCGGTGAAATTCGGGATGGAGGGTGGCAAGGGGGGAATTAGTAAAATGACGAATTTACAACACGATTGATGCATTTTTGACCGACTTCAATGGACCTCTTTGCGCTACTATAAGCTATGTAGAGTACCGGTAGTTCAAAGGTAAGTATAGAGCAAGAGCGGGAGTACCACTATGGAAGACGCTGCAGAGCTGCTACAATCAAGTGAGTGGTACCGTTGGAATCACTGAGCTTTAGAGGGCAATATTTCACTCTTTCCGGGCCTTTGATTACGTAATCATTCGTACCACCCCCAGGCAAAAGACAGGTTATGACCTTCACCAGATACTTCACCACGCTTTGGTCACGTGATTGCCACCGCCACTTGTTCCTCACTTCTGAGTCATTTCGGAGTTACAATGTACCGGTACAGCGATACCGGGGTTATGAGCTGGGAGAACGCTGAGAGTGGGAAGTTTAAGCCGCACGGGGAGGTGGCGGTTAACACGTGATTGAGGGGGGCTGGAGGAGATTTGAAAAGTGCATTTTGTAGAGGAGAGCGAGGTTAGTCAGATTGTGGTTTTCACTGGCCTAATTATGATTACGTGAGGGTTCCAGGGTGACCCCTAGTCTTACAACCACACCTTGAACATGCACCTTCCAGAAGCAGGTGGAAGAGGAGTTTATAGGTGACGGACAAGTCGGCGAGTTTTCAGCCGATTTTGAAATTTGAAATTGGTAATTGAATGTCTCGCTTTGCTGAGTATTATAGACCTGTTTTTGTAGTGTTTGGTTGTCTCGTTTCCCCCCTCAAAACATGACTCACTGGAAAGCCAAAACCGAAAAAGTTTGATGTGGTCAAATTTCACTCCCAACTGAAACCACACTCTCTCCATCCTCTCTATCAACACAACACATTGACCATGAGTGCTGACGCTGGAGGAAAGACGCTGGTGTTGGAAAACACGGCGCGTCGAGATGCTCTGATTGACATTGAGAAAAAGTACCAGAAAGTCTGGAAGGAGGAAAAGGCCTTTGAGGTCAATGCTCCCGAGGACCACTCCGAGCTCAATGGCGATGATCTTCGAGAACTTCACCCCAAGTTTTTCGGATCCATGGCCTACCCTTATATGAACGGAGTTCTGCACGCTGGCCACTCCTTCACTCTTTCCAAGGTTGAATTTGCCGCTGGATTTGCTCGAATGCAGGGCAAACGGGCTCTGTTCCCTCTTGGATTCCATTGCACTGGTATGCCCATCAAGGCCTGTGCCGACAAACTTGTTCGAGAAATCGAAATGTTCGGCCCCAACTTTGACCAGAACCTGCCCTCTGCCGAAGACGAGGAGGAGGAGGCTCCCAAGGCCGTGGCTGAGAAGGTTGATCCCACCAAGTTCAAGGCCAAAAAGTCCAAGGCTGTTGCCAAGGCCGGAAAGTCCAAGTTCCAGCATGAGATTATGATGCAGCTTGGTATTCCTCGAGAAGAGGTCAAGAACTTTGCCGACGCCGAGTACTGGCTCAAGCATTTCCCTCCTCTTTGCCAGGAGGACTGTGACAACTTTGGAGCCCGAATCGACTGGCGACGATCGTTCGTTACCACCGATTCCAACCCTTACTACGACGCCTTTGTCCGATGGCAGGTTCGAAAGCTCAAGGATCTGGGCAAAATCAAGTTTGGAGAACGATACACCATCTACTCCGCCAAGGACGGCCAGCCCTGTATGGACCACGACCGAGCCTCTGGAGAAGGAGTCAACCCCCAGGAGTACACCGGTATCAAGATCAAGGTGCTGGAGTTCCCCGAGGCTGCCAAGGAGACTCTGAACCAGGTTGGTTTCGATATCAACGCCCCCACTTACCTGGTGGCTGCTACCCTGCGTCCTGAAACCATGTACGGACAGACCTGTTGTTTCGTGTCTCCCAAGATCCGATACGGTATCTTTGACGCTGGCAACGGCGAGTTCTACATCACCACCGAGCGAGCTTTCAAGAACATGTCTTACCAGAAGCTGACCCCCAAGCGAGGTGAGTATGCTCCTATTTGCGAGATTGACGGTTCCGATCTGATTGGAGCTCGAATCAAGGCTCCTCTGGCCGTCCATCCCGAGCTCCGAGTTTTGCCCATGGAGACCATCATTGCTACCAAGGGTACCGGTGTCGTCACCTGTGTCCCCTCCGATTCTCCCGATGATTACATCACCTACCAGGATCTGCGAAACAAGCCCGAGTACTACAAGATCCAGAAGGAGTGGACCGACGCCCAGCCCGTTGGAATCATTCAGACCCCCAACTACGGCAACCTGACTGCTGAGAAGCTGGTCCAGGACCTCAAGATCCGATCTCCCAAGGATAAGGATCTGCTCACCAAGGCCAAGGAAATCGCCTACAAGGAGGGCTTCTACCAGGGAGTCATGTGCATCGGCAAGTACTCTGGCCATAAGGTCGAGGAGGCCAAGCCCAAGACCAAGGAAGATATGGTTGCTGCTGGCGAGGCTTTCACCTACAACGAGCCCGAGGGACCCGTCACCTCTCGATCTGGAGATGACTGTATTGTTTCTCTTGAGGACCAGTGGTACATGGACTACGGAGAGGAGCAGTGGAAGGAGCGAGCTCTCGAGTGTCTGGAGCAGATGAACGTCTTTTCCGAGGAGACTCGAAACCAGTTCAAGGGTACTCTTGGCTGGCTCAAGAACTGGGCTCTGTCCCGAACCTACGGTCTTGGAACCAAGATCCCCTGGGACGACAAGTACCTGGTTGAGTCTCTGTCCGACTCCACCATCTACATGGCCTACTACACCATTGCTCATTTCCTCCATTCCGATATTGAGGGCCAGAAGCCTGGTCTTCTTGGAGTCACTCCTGAGGATATGACCGATGATGTCTTTGACTACGTTTTCCTGCGATCCGATACCAAGCCCGAGGGTATGGACTCTGCCAAGCTGGACGCTATGCGACGAGAGTTTGACTACTTTTACCCCGTTGATATCCGAGTCTCCGGAAAGGATCTGATCCCCAACCATCTGACCTTCTTCATCTACTGTCATACCGCCATGTTCCCCAAGCGAGTGTGGCCCAAGGGTATTCGAGCCAACGGACATCTTTTGCTCAACCACGAGAAAATGTCCAAGTCCACCGGAAACTTTATGACTCTCAAGCAGATTGTGGAAAAGTTTGGTGCTGACGCCTCTCGAATCGCTCTGGCTGATGCTGGAGATACCTTTGAGGACGCCAACTTTGACGAGGCCAACGCCAACGCCGCCATTCTGCGTCTGTACACTCTCAAGGAGTGGGCCGAGGAGATGGTCAAGGATACTTCTCTGCGAACTGACGGCAACAACTTCCTGGACCAGACTTTTGAGAACGAAATGAACCTTCTGATCGAGGAGGCTGCTGCCCACTACGCCGAGTGCAACTACAAGTACGCCCTCAAGTCTGGTCTTTTCGACTTTATGTCTGCTCGAGATTACTACCGAGACTCTTCTTCTGCCACTGGCGGTATGCGAAAGGATCTGGTTCTTCGATTCATCGAGGCCCAGGCTCTGATGCTGGCTCCCGTTGCTCCCCATTTCGCCGAGTACATTTACCGAGACGTTCTTGGCAACAAGGGCTCTGTTCAGTCCACTCTCTTCCCCAAGGCCTCCAAGCCCATTGATGCTGGTCTCACTGCTTCTCTCAACTACGTTCGAGATCTCTGTCGAGCTGTTCGAGAGGCTGAGGGAGCTGCTCTCAAGAAGAAGTCCAAGAAGGGTCCTTCCTTTGACGCCAAGAAGCCCTCCAAGCTCACTGTCTACGTGGCTTCCGCTTTCCCCGAGTGGCAGTCTGCTTACATTGATCTGCTCCAGGACGCTCTCAAGAACCTGACCATTGATACTCCTGCCTTCAAGCAGTCTGTGGCCAAGCTCGGAGACGTCAAGCGAGGAATGCAGTACGTTCAGCACATCAAGTCGCGAATCAACAGCGGCGAGGCTGCCGATGTGGTGTTCAACCGAAAGCTGGTGTTTGACGAGATTGAGACCGTCAAGCAGGTGACCGAGCTCATCAAGCGATCTGCCCAGGCCACCACTCTGGAGCAGCTGCAGCTCGTGTCCATCAAGGAGGGCGAGACCGAGGGAACTGACCTGATTACTGGTGAGAAGGTCGAGGTTCCTAACGTCAAGGCCACCCAGGATGCCGTTCCCGGCTCTCCCGGTCTGGTTCTGGTCAACATTGAGTAGACTGGATGGATTGAATTGTGTAGATATAAAATGATTAATTAGTGAAGCGCGCACCCGATAGGGTGAGCGGTAGAAGTGAAGTACCGGTACCGGTACCTGTAGAAGACCGTATGCCTGTGGTACAAGTATGTACGATGGCTCGTACATTGTAGATGGAGTGTTTGTATACAACTCCTCCTTTATAACCATACAACGGTATTAAATGCGATAATGAAGCTTGCCAACTACAGCAGAAAGATGTCAACCGCACTTGCGCAGCTAGAAGAATAATACAGACACTTTGATTCACTTTGATTCAGCTTTTCTCTACTTGTACCAGGATATGGAGTTATTTCATAGCTGAAGACTTGCCTTTCAAACCGTGATCATACAGAGCATGGATAACTACAGCAACATTATATAAAGAACAAGAGGAGGTGGCCATCAACTCGCAATTTGTATTAAAGATGCTGTAAACTGGTCATTTAACTAGTCTTCAGCTTTTATCTATCAATTTAACGATTGGTCCCAAGGTCTGTGTAATGCCTTTCAATGTATCGGGTACTGGTAGCCTTCCAGTATGTACATAACAGCGAGAAATATAACAACATAAATATACCAGAGACAAGGTAAAGACAGATTTGGCATTATAATAGTGTATCTAGCGTGTCTAAAGTTTTATTATACCTCACTACTGTAGTTGTTTTTCTTGTCTCCCCCTTCATAACCGTCTTAGACCTACTCAGATTATTACGTTAGTATGGCCGTCGGGGTACTGCTAAAGGCTATTCATGTTCCTGAGCAAGTAGGGTAGACGTGGTGATGACATTAGAGAGCTGGTTATATATCCATATAAATAATCAATGAAGAAAGTGAAGTTCTCCTTCCCCTCTTCCATTCAACAGTCTAGGTAAAGACAGCACACCAAGTCCTTAGCTCATTGAAGAGTGTCCCCTCAAGCAGCTTAGAACCGTCTAAAACTGAGAAGTAGTATGACACCCTATCGCTTGACATGATCCTCAAAGAAGTCTTTTCTGTTTGAGACCGTCGTAAATTAATTGTCGGACTCACTTTTTGGTCTAACTGCACTCACTGTCGCACTTCGTGCAACAGTTTGTCCAGTTAAACCCCCCACTCCTCTTTCGGAACTCCATGTTCTTGCAATACCAACTCAGTCGTCTTTTTCACCACCTCTTCAGTCATACTTCTCACCATAAACCTGCCATCCAAGTACCCTGGAAAAAGCCTGGCTGCTTTTTCTCCGGTTGGACTTGTAACCTCAGTAACCACTCTTCTATCTAGATCCACCACTTGTAATCCAGAATCCGTATGAGAAACCACAAACGGACTAGTTTCCTTATCTCTAAAGCTCTGTTCAAACAGATTCTTTGACACTCCATACACTGCTTTCTTTGGCTGAAAATGGACTCTATCAGGATACTTGAGATCGACAAAAGTAGGCACTAGAGAGTTCACAGAAGACATTAAATGCCACCAAATACACCCATTATAAGCTGCCACAGGGTATACATGCCTTCCAGCTCCATATTCAATCATTTTCCGGCTCTCAAAGTCCGCAAACCTGTATCTATACTCGGCTTTATCATGTATCAAAGCTGGAGCTTCTCTAGCGAAATGAACGTTGCCAATTTGGTAAAGACGGGCTCCAGGAGCGAAAAAAATGTATCCATGTTCGAAATGAGGGTTATCTCTTGGTATGGAGATCATTCTTCCATCTAATAACTCCACAGTTACTATCATAGTCCCTAGATGTACTGGGGTGTTCAATCCTGTAAAGGGAACAATATGTTCTGGAAGAATAGAAGGAGGAAGAACGACTTTAACGTCTTTATACTTGATCACAGTCCCGCCTATTCCAACCCCAACAACCTCATAAGGCTCATCTTTCGGTCTAGAACTCAAGTCCCATAAATCTCGTATATACTCTTGAGACTGCCAAGGAGCCATGGCAAAGAAATGATCACAGGCAACGGTACATCCCGATTCAAAGGGCATCATTCCGACGAAATTGACCGGTAGTTTTTCATTGAGACCAAGATCCAACGATACTAGCTTTTTTCTCGTTGCTATCTCTCCTTCAACTTCCATATCGTTCAAGTTGGATACAGTAGGCCAAGAAGAAAGACGAGATACAAATACCAAGACACAATCCGCATAAGTTTTGAGATCGGCATCTCCAGGCTCAATAAACGGGTTCCTTTGACGCAGTTTAGGTCTCAAAACATGTTCAATCTGATAAAACACCCGGTACCAAGCTGAAGAGACTTGTCTTAAAGAGACACATGTTTCAAGGTCAGAAAAGGAGTACACCAAAGACATGCACTCAGGGGATAAACTGAGTGAAGAAAACGACACCTGTTTATCGTCTAGTCTCACCACAGGCTTAGTCCATTTCCTCGGTTTAACATGCTCTCCAAACCAACTAATTTCCCTCCAGTAGAAGAGATGTATAATCCACTCATTGCTGTTAATTTTGCCCATCAATTCAATCAAACACTTTTGTAAACGCTCAGAATCAAGCACATCACGTGATACACAGTCCACAAAGAACGGCAGCTCGTTTCCGGCCTTTTCTTCCAATTCTTTGAGCTTTTCAAGATCAACTTTTCGTCTGACTTTGCGAGAAAACTGTTTGCTCAATTGGACGACTTTTTGAAGAAGAGTCACGTGACGTTGGACCCGTCTTTTGAAAGCAGTGTAATCACGTTCTTCGTCGTCTAACACCCTTTGGTACTTCTTATCCAACCTTTCAGCCTCGTCATTACAAACTTCTCCTGATGCAGCAAAGCATTCTATTGGTTGAAGAGACTCCTCTAGAATGTCCGTATATTTCCGTTCAATCTCCGCAATTTTCGGTCTCAGTTCAGCTCCAATATCTTCGGCAGACGTCCATACCAGTTCCACAATCTCCACCAGATCGGGAGGTGCTAATGTATCTTTTTTACGGGTATCCATTGTGAGGAGGAGGGAGGGGGGAAAAGGAAGAGTTTATCAGATTGTAGAGGGAACAACAGGGTGGAAATTAGGGTGGCTAATAGTGGAGGTGGAGAGATGAAAAGTGGACGGTTTTAATCAGGTGAGTGACGGGATTCTAGTGATGTTTTCCGATCTGCTATTGGCCCATTATTTATCTTTTTGAAAGGGGCCTACTTGCCGTGCGGCTCATTTAAACTCATGATCTGATAACTGTAGGGACGAAAAGAAACAAGATGAGGAAGATTAAGGAGACGAACAAAACAGTTGGTTTACTGATGAGGAATTTGTAGAATCGAATGGTACATTCACAGTTGGGCACAAGATTACGACTACGCGTTTTGAGAAGTTTTGCAAGGTACCAACGGAAGAACACGCACTATCCATCACTATATAACAAGGCAAGATGACTCTTTTCTAGCTACAATACTTGTAGATGTAATTGGCGTGTAAAACTTGCTGAAAAATACAATCAATTCATAGGTTACTCTTACAATATGAAGTTATAATCAACTGAATGTATAAGAAATGAAGGAAAAAGGGATGACATCTACAGGTAAAAAAACCTACCGGTATCGGTACTTGTATGCTATACTGAAGAACCAAAGAATCATCATCATACAAATTATCTTCTTTAATAATGTCAATTATAGCTACTTCGAAATATTGCTTGCATACAAAACAGGTAGAATAAGACAATGTGTAGAACATACCAGATACTTGAATGGAGTTCTTAAGACTTACTACAAGTACAGATAAGTTATTGAAACGAACGACTGCTCCATGATTCATCTCCATTCTCGTTTCCTTCATCTGTGTCTGTCAATGGCTGATATTTTGGATTGATACTAGCGTACAGCGGGAGGCATTTGTATGACCTGTGTTTTGACTATTCTCTGATGCTTACAGAAGAGACAAACATAGCAATATGGAACACTAGCAAGAGAAATAAGTATTTATAATGCACATGTACAGCTGGATGAAAGTCCTGATTGTTTTTTTCAATTTCATGATAGCTTTTTTTGCCACATAATCGAGCTATTGTTACGTGCGTTTAGTCTCTCATCAAGTAGCAGGCAGAACAGAGAGAAGTGTAGTGGTGGAACATACTGGGAACAGTAATAGGTATTCTTAGATGTACTGGTAGCTATTAAGTACACTCTAGACCTCTCATAGTTCTTCGTTTCAACTTTTCCTGATCATTTATTGCAGTTATACAATGGTGGCTGGGCTCAGGGAAATACCACTATTAGAGAAACACCACTAATAAAACACAGAGAGATATGAAGAAGCTGCCAATAACTTACTAATTTGCCAAAAATGTTGTTAGTAGACTCTTCTTAGACTTACATTCAGCTTTTATCTGCAATTTATCAACTTGTCATGTTGTGCTTTCCAGCCTGGTGCTCGTACTAAAAGTTGTATCTAAGAAATGTACTCATATCTAAGATCCGTATGTTAGATGTGCCTACCGGTAGTATCTAGGTACCGGTATGTACCGCTACTGACGCACTACCTCTATCTGAGAGCTCTAGTCTTACTGCTTACCACTGGGCTGAATATTGAGGGATATGAATATAGTCATCATCATATACTTCACTATCAAAGCCCTCAGAGTTCGAACACTACAACCAACTATAAGTGGGGTACTACTCCGTGTAACATCTACACCTCCTATACTGTTCATAATAAATAACTGTTACGTAATGTCTAGTGTTTTTGAGTGAAGCTGACGAGAGGGGAGTGCCAAGACTGATACTCATTGAAGAACTCATGGATCGTTCGTAGGACAGAAGGAAGGAGACTCGTACGGGCTCGTGGTGGGGCTCATAAGCCATTTCTAAGCGGCAAATACAAGCGCTATGCTCCTGTCAAACTCAGGGGTTCCACTCCTATGGCAGAAGCGGAAAACACAGTTGGCACTCATGGTCCCGTTTCAGATGACAGACACTCGCTACGCTCGTGCCTTAGTCATCAGAAACTCCTCCCCCTCGTATCGAAATCCAACCCATCTGCATCCTCTCCATCATATCCCTCTTCCACATATTCATCTTCCACCTCTTCTTCAATCACAGATCCTTTTCTATCTGGTCTCTTTGAGTTAGTAGGACGAGATCTGCTTGGAAACAAGGCCATATTAGGAGACGAGACCTTTGTAGCAGACTTTCTTCGTCTACTGGGCGGTTTATAAGTGTTAAACTGGGCCGTTTCATTGTAATCATGCTGCTTTGAATGGGCCTTTTTGTTCCTCACTGAATGACGTCCATAAGAAGTGGTGGGAGTATCTGAAGGTCCTGGAGATCCAGGATCAGTAGTGGTATCATCTCCGAGATACTCATCAGTTGACGAGGTGGAAGACGCCTTGGAATGTGTTTTTCGATGCGATTGAATCGACGAAAAAGACGAGGAAGTAGACCGACGACCAAAGTACGGACGTCTCATGACAATACGTCTACTTCCTGAGCCGGATCGTTCTAAAGAAGACGAAACGGAAGGCGCTGAGGAGATTGCTGAGATGCCTGAAATGGCAGAAATGCCTGAAAAAGACGAGATTTGAGAAATGGGACGTTCTCGACGAGTAGTTCTGCGGAAAGATGTCATGGGTTCAATGTTATCATCTTGATTAGTCATAGAAGTGAGTCCTGGAGCACTTTGGGGCAGTGGAGGAACATCAGGAACGATTTCTGAGGGTTGTAGAGGTTCTTCCAGGGAAGTATTGCTCTTATTTTTGATGCTGAAAGAGTGTAGAGAAGAAGGAAGAGATCTACCGTTTCCAGAAGAAGTGCTGGGTTCCGCAGAAGACGCGTTTCCTTCTGTAGTGGGTCGTTTTTTGCCGATAAAGACCATTTTAAGCATGACATTCTTCAACGATTTGCCAAAGTTGCCCTTTTTCTTGAGAGAAGAGCCGTCGGAAGTGACGGAACGGTTATCAAAGGGAGAAGCTTGCAACCGGGGACTTTCTCCAACAGTATGGGGTCTTTCCAATGTAACTGAAGTGTCTGGAGTGTTGGTAATTGCACTGGTATTGTCTCTTGGTGAACGAGGAGAATCAGGAGGAGCAGGAGGAGATGTCATGGCTTCACCTGTAGTTGTGGATCTATGAGGCGGTCTGAAATCGAGAGATTGTCGTGGAGTAGACATTTGTTCACTGGAAGGTCTTCTATAATCTCCAGACAGTCTGTTTCTGATTCCTAGGCCGTCAAAGTGTCTCACCTTGGATAAAGGAGAAGAAGGCGAATGAGGGGTTTGTATTTGCATGGAGTCTCCGATATTTTCTTCCGAGGGTCGTTTTCTTGCAATATCAAACGAGTAAGAGAATGCTGATCTTGATCTTCTTCGAGACTGTTTGCGTCGTTCTTTCTTGTATGCTTTTTCCAGTGAAGCAGCCCAGAAACCAGCCAAAGAGTCACATTTCATTTTAGACACGGACTCATACAGATTCTCAATACTGATATTGAGGGCCTTCATGCGTTTCAAAACATGTTTTTCCATTTTTGTCGAAAACAGTTTTGGTTCCTTTGCAGCCAACATTTCCGCCTGTCTCATGCCCTCTAGACCCAAAAACCCGTTATTCAACACTTCCACCAGTTTAGGACGATGATGAGGGTTCTTGCAAAGCATTCCTTTCAGTAATGTCAACATATCTGATGGAAGTTGATGTTTGGCATAATCAGGTTCCGAGTTCATAATGCGATCTTTGGTATCCTCCTCATCCTCCTCATCAAACGGCATTTCTCCACAAATAAGAGCGTACAAAATCACTCCCAAAGACCATACATCAACAGCTTCACCACTGTACTTTTTGCCCAACAACATTTCAGGAGCCATATAAGCAGAAGTTCCACAAATAGTCTCGAGCATAACACGTGACTCATAACCTCTAGTGAATCCGAAATCACACAGCTTGACATTATGATGTCTGTCCAACAAGATATTCTCCAACTTGAGGTCTCTATGGACACAGTTTTTGGTATTGTGAACATAAGTAACTGCTCCACATAACTGGGCAAAGATCTTGCGAGTCTCGTCCACAGAAAGACGTCCATTTTCCACCAAATAAGTGTACAGTTCATCTCCAGGACAATACTCCAATACCATCCATACCACCGTTTCAGTCACGATAATCTCATGAAGACGAGTAATATGAGGATGTTTGAACTGGCGATGATGATGGATTTCCCGGACCAGATTCGGAGCACTCTTGGCCGACGATTTCAACACCACCTTGGTATTTGTGAACTTGTGGGTCGCCAAATACACCTTTCCAAACGAGCCCTGTCCAATGAGTCGGACGACATTGTAGTTGCCAATCACCTTGAGCTCCGTGGCGTGGAAATGGTCCAGCAGCGCGTTGTACGACTCGGACAGCTGCGCCTTGGCATTGTTGATGCGGGCCTTGTCCATGGTCACGCCGAGAGAGGGTGTGTGTAGTGGGATATAGTCGGTCGTAGATTCTCAGTCGCGGTCTATATCCAGATATGCAACATAGCCTATCTTGTCTTGAGCTGCACCTTTACGTAATGCCCAATAGGAGATGGGGTTAGGGAAGGAGTAGGGGAAATATGTAGGGGTGGGGGTTAGGGTCTGTATAGCTGGAGTGTACAGCACTGCCTTTTCTGACAAAAATACAGCCAAAAATACGACTTTTGGGGGACTCTCTGATACGTCCAAAAAACACTGGTCAAAACATCCAAGTCAAAACACGCTTGAGTTGGGACATTTGGATAGAGTTGGTTGGTGGTTGGAGGGGAGAGAAGGTGACGGATACTCAAGGATTTTGTATAATGAAGGTACCCTTTTTTTGTCATAAATCAACTCTTCCAGTCGACTTTGGTATTTTGGCAAAAATTCTCGCTCCTAGCTCCCCCCTACCGCCCACAATACACGCCCCTTAATCTCGCTTAAATCAGGTGCATTAGGCAAGTGAGATGAGCTTCCCGAGGAAGTAGACCAGTCGTGGTGAGGGTTAGATGATGTACCAGCATAAATGTGAGAGGTCAAGCTGATGTATCATTATAAGTGCTTTGGTTGTGTCTTTTGATCCACTTTTAACCCACTAAAACTAGTACATCTCGCTATTGTACCCAGTTGTGCAATATTATTTCCTGATTCAACATGAAACAGTCAGTTTGATTAGCTGTATATTACTCGATTATGAGCCGATTCTGACCCCTGGGGTTCTTGGCCGTTCTTCTATCTCCCTGACATGTGTCTTATGGAGGCTGTGAACTGTCAGGTCTGGGATAATGGGAAAAAAGTGGCGAAAAGATAACAAATTGGTTTTTGGATCCGTTCAGTCGATTGGATGGCTTGTGAAAGTGTCTAATGATAGGTGATACTGGTGTTGCCGTATTGAGTATACTATACGAAGAGGTCAATCTAGAATGTTCATTAGTAGTCCGATTGACCTGAAATTCTGTATATATACCAATTCCGCTACCCCGAATCCACTGCCGCTTTCAGATTTCTCATACCTCTTCTATTCACCATTCTATCTTAGCCTCCATGTCTCCCTCCCCACCTGCATCAACATGCATATCTCCAGCTGCCAAATAATTTATTTTTATTCACACTTATTATCTCCACCACTCTCTCAATGGACCTCGATACAGTCACCTATACCGTTGCATGTGGCTCTGTGGCTCCCCAGACGGCCGTTTTCACGGCTCTGCAAATTTGCGCCCAAATTGCGCCCGACTACATTTGGTACAGGGACTCTTTTTCGCTTGAAATCAAGGGCGAAAAAGAGTGTTGTGGATCTCTCACTTTTGGACCTGCTCTGGACGATGAATGGCTCGTGGTGTATATTTTGTATTGTCTGACACTGGAGCTGGATGTTAGTTGTCACGTGAGCGATACAGATGGCGATTTTCTGCTGATTGAGGCGGCTCATGTGATTCCTTCATGGTTGGAGCCTGAGACTGCAGAGGGCCGATTGTGGATCCAAAAGGGCCGTTTTGAGCTGATTCCAAGGAAGGAATTTGATGGAAATGCAGTGCCCTTGGAGGAGGCTGTCAAGTATGTGAATTCTGGTTCTCAAATGGATCTCAATCGAACTACTAATGATACCATTTTGAAACGGGTTGAACGAGTTCCTGAAATTGTCAAAAAGAATACCCATAGAGCGTTGGTTTGTATTCCTTTGAAATTGGCCAAACTGGTTTATTCTCATCCTCAACTGGTCATTGTGGCTATAGATGGACTGTTTCAGGCTCAGAATCATGGTGGAGTTGGTAAGATGAGTGGTGGTGAAGCATTTGTTCATTTTCCTGAAAACGATATGGTCACTGTTTCTGTGAGATTTACACGCCTAGTGTACGCCGAAGCGATGCAGATTTCGTATGATTTTGAAGGATCTAATGAGATTGTTCTAGGCCGAAAGTTGACCTTGGCTTTTGAACGTCTGTTTTCAGTAGGAGATGAACAATGGAGTGTTTCTGAGTTGAAGAGTCTAGGAGTGAAGGATGATGTGGAGTTTAGCACGGTTTTCGACTCTGGAGAATGGCTGGAAGCTATGAAAGATGATCTGGAAATGGAGGAAGATGAGCATGAGTTTGATGAAGATGGAATGAAAGATACGATAGAAGAGGTCATGAGACGGTTGAATGAGTTTATGGGTAAAGAAGAAGACTTGTTCAAGGATGAGGAGGAGGAGGAGGAAGAACGAGAAGAAGAACCGGTTAGGACTGGTAAAGATGTTCGGGATGAAGATGTGGTTAATGAGGATGAGTTCTTTGAGTTCTTTCTGAAGGATGCTCTAAAGTTGAAAGATGACGAACTGGCGTCTTATTTGGCTAAAGATGAAACTAGAGAGGAACTGGAGGAAGCTGGAGTTGTGGGTGATCAGACAGAGGGGGAAATGTTGCAGAATCTGATGCAATCGTTGAATTCCATGGGAGGATTGCAGGGTCCGGCGGCGACCATGTTGGGGCAGTTGGGTGTTACCCTGGGAGCTTCAGGAGCATCAGGAGGTGCGCAAGTACCGACTGAAGCACCTAATGCTACTTCTGAGGCTACAAAGAAATCTTCAGGACCGTCTAATTCAGTTCCTTCAGATAAGTCCTCTATTCCAGTTACCACGGTCGCTACCAAAGCAGACAATATCGATAAAATGACGGATGAACAGATTCTGAGTGATCCGTCAGTGCTCGATTCCTCCGCAGCAGCGATCGAACGAACGTTTGCGCCGCCAGTGGATGATGAAGACGACCTTGATTACGAAAATGACGGAGATCATGAGGATGGAAAGTTGGAGGAGTTGCATGGGAGGATGAGAAGAGCCGCTGAACGAGCTGCGAAGCAGTGAGTGAGCATATGGGTGTGTTAGTGAGTAGCTTGGTGTGTTAGTAAGCAGGATACTTGATACCTACTTCTGTTCATCTCCATGGTCAGTAAGCATATAATACTGGCATGAAATGCTGCCATATGTGTATGGATATTTATATAATCAGTTAAATAATTAATGAGAGTGGTTGATGAAGGTGTACTTGTATTTGTCGAGTTAATGAAATTCTTTTGTTTGTAATAAGACTATGGGTGGTATATGTTGTGTTGTAGCAGCTCCTCTCTATATACGCTCATGCATAGCGTTAAGTAAATGCCAAGTAAGACACTTGATCCTCAATCTCACTTTTGTTGAATGCAAAAACTCATTTTGGTACACTCCTCGAGAATACCATTCAGGGAAGGTACGTCACTTTTTCTTCTCGCCATCTCATTTTTCCCATTCCCTCCCAAACATGACCCCCACCCTTACTTCCCTCCTTTAGTTCATAGTCCTTAACACTCCTTAGCTCCTCTTCTCCATTAACCTCATGCACGCCGCACTGACACGCATTATCGCTATCTCATCACCCTCGCTCCCCCACCTTCACTCCACAGCTCTCGCCCGCTGAGTCAGCATGTCCGCGACCATCAAGCAGCTGCGTGAGCGGTTCTACGACGGCTCCATCAGCGTCAAAATCGTGCTCAGCGTGCCCCACGACAAACCCTTGGAGTCCCAAGTGTACTATGTGAGTAGTCAGCAAGAAAGAAGACATGGCTACTAGAAAGAGATGACTAACACAGCTCCAAATCCCACGCGTCGCCTACTTGCACAATTACGTCGAAACTATACTCAGGTATTTTGGCCGGTACAGAGATGAAGATGACTTTGAAACCTGGTTCGAGTTTGAAGGAGTTCCAGTCAAGTGGTGAGTAGAAGAGGGACATGCAACATGCGACATGTCGTGAAGTGGGGAATTGTGGTTAAACGAACTAGGCAATCCATTGTCTGTTCATGGTATATCATTACTATGTCATTGACCTATGTTGTGTTGAGTTCAATGACTTGATTGTATGATGGCATGACGTCATTATCGTGACATACAAGTTGTTGAGATGGGAAGAGAGAGTGAATGGAAAGTCACGTGAAGAATAACGAGGGACCAAATCATCAAATACTGTTGATTGGGGTATTTGATTGAGGGTGTATCAGATGTTGATGTCGTTCGAATCTCATCAAGATGCCCCCATCTTCATTAAATGATTGCCTTGAAGAATGTTTCCATTCCAAGAGTATTGTTCAGTCATATGATGCTGCATAATTGTGACGTTTTCCACTCTCAATTTGTTATATCACTCTTCCATGATATCTCCTGTTAGAATGTTGAGTTCACTAAGGTATCCATCACAATGGGATTGTTCACCCAAAAGACGTTCCCCATTCTTAGGACATACTTCATTGAGATGGTTTCCATTGAGAATGAAGATTAGTCTTAGTGCAATCCTCTTCAGATGTGGTACCCTTGAATGGACACTACCTCTTGAAGTGAACTGGCATGAGGAGGCACATCATAAGAGTTTCTTGAGAGATACTCCATACACTGGATGATCTTCGTGGAGTATTTTTTGACACGAAGACATCAATTCAGAATGTTATGCCCTTCCAAGTCCTATCTTGAGGTGTTCTTCAGCCATATGATGTCGTTATCCGTTGATGTTCGTCTTAGGTGTTCATCCTAGGTGTTCATCCTAAGATTTCTATCCATTATACTGTTCTTTAATGCATGATTGCTATCGTGACGTGAGAAGATGTTCCCTTTGGTATAATGCTCTCAAGTGGTTCTTGTTCATTTACGTTCTGTTTATTCGAGTTCTCCTGTTCACGTTCTGTTGTTCACGTTCTGTTGTTCATCATTTCCTTTACTAACCCAGGAACTGGCCTGTAGGTCTCTCTTACGACCTATTAACCGGTCTCGATCCCTCCAAACCAGACACAATCCAATCGCCATGGATTCTCACCCTCCAAGTGGACCAGAAAGAAGAGTACCCCAAGGGCTTACTCCTCCGAATTCCTACAAAACAAACACTCAAAGATTACTGGATCCACCAGCTCAAAGAGGCGTGTGTATCACGAGACGGAAACGCCAACCGCGTCATGAATCTCTCCAACGCCCATTCTCAGAAAATGTGGGACTCGCTCGTGTCTCAAGACTTTAAAACCTTTTGGTCTATCATGACGACCATTTTACCACGAGAAAAGGACGCTGGAAACATCAGAAGCTTGCCTATCAAGGTCTACTTGCCCATGAGTAACCAGTGTATAGCTGCTATTGTGAAACCCGAGTCTGAAGACGGTACCCTAGCCACTGTCGGTCAATCTTTGCATTCCCATCTGCCGACCTTTTTCCCCTCTGAAACTCGGCCATTGATAGCTCGAGCCGTGGTTCATGGCGTGGAGGTTCCGCTAGATGCCGTACTGGCCAATCTCTACTACATGGCCATGTACCCGGACGGCTTTCTGCACATTTCTCTCGTCATGATTAATTAGCATTGTATATAGTAGGAGGCGGAGGATGGACGAGAATCATGAGGGACAGTTGCTGGTAAGATACCTGAGTACAATATGAGAATTAACGAATTACAAGAACACATAAAAGTACAACACATGATATCACACCATTGTATAGAGGGGTAGTATTCTATGGCTGAGGTGTAGCCATCAAGGTTTCATCTACACTCCATTTACAGGTCTTCAAAAGTATATGACCAAGATAGAGTTACGAGTATGCACTGTGGAGTCATAGTGTGGAGGAAGAGGACACACGTATAGTGGCGAATATTGTGGTTGGAGGGTTCAGAATACGTCGGTCAACTCAATGGGTTATTCTGTGTAGAATGCACTTTTCGGATTTTCGATATCTCCATTTTTGGACGACTTTTATTGGATCCTTCTGTTATCTTACAAGAGTCATATCCAGTGGGTATATGAATGAAAGCAGAAATGGAACGAAAAAAATAAGCCAGAAAAATCAGAAAAATCAGAAAAAACGATGAAAAGCCGAGTGCAACTGAATTGACCGATTTCTAGTCTTTCCACATTTCTCATTTCACTCTACAATCGCATTTCCTGCCCTTTCCCCCTCCCCGCTCAAACCTACTTTATCATTAGTCCTCTCCCAATATCTTGTCATGATCCACTATCGACATCTTCGATACGCCCATACCATGGCTCAGAAAACGTACAGTGATGCGGTGAACGCGCTCAACACGCTCCAGTCCAACTTTGCGACCATTGACGCCATTCGAAAAAGCGGCGGAAAGGCCAACAACCAGGCTATTCCGGAAATGCTGGAATGGGCTCGACGATGTGGGTATCATCCTTCAGACTTCAACAAACTGAACATGATCCACGTGACCGGTACCAAGGGCAAGGGCTCGACGTGTGCGTTTGTTCAGGGTATGTTGGGCCAGCTCAAGGGCGCTCCTTCGTGTGGAAAGGTGTCCAAGATTGGTCTTTATACTTCTCCCCATCTCAAGAGTGTCAGAGAGAGAATCTGTATTGATGGCGCTCCTATTTCCGAGGAAAAGTTTGCAAAGTACTTTTTCGAGCTGTGGGAGCGATTGTCTGGGTCCAAGAGTGATACTAGTGAATTCCCTACCTTTGGAGAAGACATTAAACCCGTTTATTTCCGGTACTTGACTTTGTTGTCTTTCCACGTCTTTCTTCAAGAAGGAGTGGATACCGCTATTTATGAAGTTGGAGTTGGCGGAGAATACGACTCTACCAACATTATTGAAAAGCCTACAGTCACTGGAGTGTCTCCTCTAGGTATTGATCATACGTTCATGTTGGGCAACACCATTGAGGAGATTGCGTGGAATAAGGGAGGTATTTTCAAGTCTGGAGCCAAAGCCTTTTCTGTAGCTCAACCTGAGTCTGCTCTCAAGGTGCTCAAGGAAAGAGCTGCTGAAAGAAACGCTCCTTTTGAAGAGGTAGTCACTCGTCCTGATATTGCTTCTGGAGAAGTGAAGCTTGGACTTCCAGCCGAGTTCCAGAAGATTAACGCTTCTCTAGCCGTTGCTCTTGTTGGAGAACATATCAGAGTACTGACTGATGGAAAAGGAGTCATTCCAGAGGGAGATTCTCTTCCTAAAGAGTACATTACCGGTCTAGCTGAATCCAAATGGGCCGGAAGATGTCAGACTATTCAACAGGGTAACATTAGATGGCTTCTAGACGGTGCTCATACCAAGGAGTCTGTTACTGTTGCTGGAGAATGGCTTCAGCAGGTCAAGAAGGGCTCTGATTCTAAGGCTAAGACTATCCTGTTCTTTAACCAACAGACTAGAGACGCCAATGCTCTACTTGGAACTCTGCATGCTAACCTGGGAGACGTGAAGATTGACGAGGCGCTGTTTTCTACCAATGTCACGTGGGCTTCAGGTACTTATTCTGCTGATTTGACCTCTCTGAACACTTCTGCTGAAGCTGTTGATAAGCTGGAAGTGCAGAAGGAGTTGGCCAAGGTGTGGGAGAGTCTGGATGGAGGAAAGAGCACTGTTTTTGCGACCATTGAAGAGGCCGTGAACGCTGTGAAGAAGGAGGCTGAAAGTGGACCTGTCGATGTCTTTGTCGTGGGTTCTCTGCACTTGATTGGAGGTGTGTTGACTGTTATTGAGTAAAAAAGGATGGAGTCTGGTGTCGCCTGGCGTGATTGCTACCAACTGAACGTTGTTGGAACTGCTGTCAGAGAACAGTGTTACTGTCGTACAGCTATTAAACATCAAAGGAGCAGTGGGCAACACTCTACAGGCTGAAGACACCACTCCAAGGAACTAAATAGAAAAAAAGAATGATTTATGACTGGGTGAGACGAGAAAGGTGTTACTGGGACTAGGACTGGTGCATTCAGTGGCATGATACAACTAGTACCAGTGGCTACTACAGTATGGAGGTCTATCTGATCCTAAGACCATGAAGTTAGGAACATGAACCTGAAGCTGTTCTGAGAGTATGCTGATTGTAGTGATGACAATGTTCATAACCCAATGGGTCATTTTGGCCCATGCTAAAGTCTATACCAGGTAGTACCATCAGCTACCTATACCAGCATCATACTGTAGGAGTCCCCTACCAGGTACCTGGAAGGAGGGTACATACAGAGCTATTATTTCTGAAGAGGGGAGATCAGTTTGAGAACTTGTAGAAACTCCTTGAACCTATTTCTAGATCACTACCTGGTAGCAAGATCTTAGTTCACATCCTTATACATGCCCTTGAACATGCTATATCCTTAAGAACGTCTTCTCTAACTGTTGGGGCAAGGGCATAGAGAAGCCTCACCTTCTGACTGAACTCCAGTATAGAAATGGGGTAGAACCAAGTTGCCGTGTAAATACTGAACTTGATTGTTATCATCACAAAAACTGTCCCAGAAACATTCAGTTCGTTTTTTTACAAGTTTTTTTTATTCTTAAGATGCATTATAGCCTGGCTTCAACACATCAGTCTCGAATCTCTCACATAGGATTAAGACATCGCGTGCTCTCTTTGATACGCTTCAAGACAGTCCAACATAGGACCTTATATACCTCCAAAATGGCGTGAAAGCTGATTCGAAAGTTGTATACATGGACAGTCTCATAAGACAATTCAGGAAACAGCTCTTGAACCGTTTTCAAGCAGTTTTGAACGTCTTCTTTGGGGTTTACAGTTGGGTAGAACGATGAAGTGGAATAGGGTTGAACATGGTCAAATTTTCATCTTGAAAATGGGGGAATTTCGTGTTGTAATTTCGTAGTTTTGTGGTGTTGGTGTAACAGGGATGGATTCTACTCATTATTGTACAATCTCAATCTCCCTAAATGGCTGCTGTAGTTTCAAGCGTGGGGGCCATTGCTACGTCTCTCAACTACTCCCCGTTAGGAGGTAGGGCTACAGGTGTAAAACTGTAGGCTGATAAAGTACAATTTATTTTTAAGTGACAATCAATCCAAATTTTGCTTGTAATGCGTAAGACACCTCTTACTCCTCGTCAACCTCAACGACAGTGGTCTCGAGACCCTTGGCGGAAGGAACGTTGACGGCCTGGACGTAAGAGAAGAGCTTCTCCTTGGCGTTCTCCTCGTCGTTTCGCTTTCGGGAGATTCGGAGTCGCATTCGGTGGGGGACACCCTTGATTCCTCGCTTCCACAGCTCCTTGTTGAGAGCGGGGTCGAGTCGAACGTCCTCGGTACCCATGTGGAGCTTGGCGAACTTCTTGATCTCCTTGACGGCTCGGGGAGCTCGCTTCTTGAACTGGACACCGAACACCTGGGTTAGTAAACATGAGCAAAACATGAGCGTAGCGAATGTTTAAGTGTTACATATGCCATGTCATTACTGACACAGACACAATGTTACACAGACCATGTCGTCCGACACCACACAAACCATGTCATTTCTGAGAAGTTTGAAAATCCGACCCGACAAAATTTGTGCTGTCCACTCATTTCACCTTTCCTTCTCTGATATCTCCATTTCTCGCTCTCAATACTCACTCGCTTGTGCAGGTGGATGGTGTACTCTCGGGTAACAACGTCGTTAATAGAAGCCTTGGCCATTTTTGCTGTGTTGGATGCTGTGTTCGTGGAATCAACCAGACAAGTATTTCAAACTGCACGGGCGTTGGGAGGTCCCAGAGTTGGGGTGGACGAATTGGGAATAGTCACGTGAAGCAGTCACAAACCTTGATGTTTTGGGATGACCTGTGGGGGAGGAAAATGGAGAGAAAAAAAAGGAGATAGGGAAAGGAGATATAATGAAACTGAGGGTGAATATGGATTCTACGAAGTGGGTATAGCCAGAATATGGCTTTTGATTTTCTTCTTAGGACCAGTTTTGATGTTTTTGAGGGAGGTGTTGTTTTTACCAAATGTGCAGCAAATTATTATGCTGGGATGTGGGTGGTAAGGGTATACGGTGGTTACGTAATCCAGGTGAGAAGAGGTGTAGGTAGTATAAGAGGAAGGAAAGGGCTGTTTTAGTTTTTCTCAGCTATTATTTGTGCCTGAGAACTTCTACATTCTTCGTTTGAGGGTGTTCTTGTTCTCCTCACTTTTAGTAGTAGAGGAGGAAGAGTGAGAATGGGGAGGGTCATTATTTGTGCGAGTTAGGGGTTATGGTCATTAAAGAATTACACTGAGAGATTCAACTACTCCAGCGGATCAGTTTGGTATATTTATATAGGTGTTTCGATGTGAATAGAAGGAGTTGTTCGGACTAATGACACTGCAAGAAAATAGCCCTCAGTTGAGACTATAGTTGGGAATACTTAGACCAAACATTGTGAGGAAGATAATGCTAGAGGCTGATATTGGGCCCTTGAACGTAGAGGAGAAGTACCAAAAACTAATTAGCTGTCACTTAAATGGAATGAAAGACACCACTGACAAGTTCCTGCTGACCCAGACTCTTTCCAATTTGGAATAAGGGTCCTTCTCTGATATCTAGCCTACCGAGCATGAATAATGATGTTTAGAACGCCATAACTCGGTTCTAGAAGTAGAAAAAGCTGATCAAAAGACTTTAACGAACTGAATAGAGCACTTGAAGATCTTAACACCGTCCATCTCCTTACAACTAAGCCCTGTATTTGGACACTCTTCATACACATAGATGTTTATCAGCAGTGACCTTTACAGAGGATTTCGTGCTAATGGAGAAGAAAAGACCTGATTTTACCCATTCAGAAGTCTCAACCAACAACATATTCAAGTCTCAAACCTCTCTGCCACTTTTATCTGCCATTTTACCACTATCATGTTCTTTGAGGTCCTACTTGTACTATTGCATCTAAAAGTTGATTTATAAGTCAAAAAAAACATCAAAACCTCTCAAACGTGAATGTGGAAATCATGGAACTCCTCCATAACCTCTATTCCTCTTAAACACCTTCATCTTCCTTTGTTTGCCACCAACCACCCTCCAATATGCCATACAACAGTCCATCCTACAACAAGTAATCATCCGACACTCTTTTTGGTCACGTGACCTGCCCGGTCCTTCCCTCCACTTGCAACTTCCCTGTTAGTTTTACTTTCCGTTCACATGACAGTCCCATGACCATTAGCTTTGGAGGTCAACTGGAATACTTGATTACGCCAAGTAGAAGGGTTGATGACGTCATCTAGAGGTGGACTATATCTCAACATCCAGCTATTTGATAAAGACCAAAAGTTGTCAGTAGATAAAACTCGCTAATCGAAACCATCTGAGCCACTTAAACTGGTCAAAACCGTTCTAGTTGGCCCTCTACACCGGCCAGTTGATAACTCGGTCTACTCGGCCTGCGATAAAGTTTGATAAGATGCAGGCTCCACAACTCTGTTTATTTATATTGCCTCTCTACCATCTCCATCTCCACCGCCACTTCTACTACCCCATAACCATGTTACACGTCCGTGCTGCTGCCTCTAGTCTGCGCGAGTACCTCACGCCCGTTTCCAACACGTCCACTTTCCGTTCCACGGGCGAAATCACGCCGGAAGAGTTTGTCAAGGCTGGCGATTATCTGGTTGAGAAGTTTCCGACTTGGAGCTGGGCTTCAGCCAGTAAAAGTAAAGAACGAGATTTCTTGCCACCTAATAAACAGGTGCTGGTGACGCGTCACGTGCCCAGTCACGTGCGAGCCTCGACCGTCAGTGGACCCGTTACCCTTGGAGAAGAGGAGGACGGATGGACGTCGTTTGGAGTGGCCAAGAAAGACGGTGATGCAAGTGGAGAACAAGAAGAAGAAGAGATTGCTGAAATTGCTGACTCGGATTTCGAGGAGTTGGACGATGACGATGACGATGCAGCTGCTGTTCCCACCACTTCCAACGACCATCGGACTTATAATCTCTACATTGCATACTCTACGTCGTATAGAGTGCCCAAGATGTTTCTGTCGGGATATTCTCCTGAAGGATCGCCTCTGACTCCCGAAGATATGTTTGAAGACATTATTCCCGAGTATAGAGACAAGACGGTGACTATTGAGCGTCCCACGTTCCAGGATAATATCACCATGGTGGCCATTCATCCCTGTAAGCATGCCAATGTCATGCGAGTGCTTATGGAGCGTGTTGAAGCCAAGGGCGATAAAGACATTACCAAGGGCGTTGCTAAACTAGGAGTAGCTGACGCTGCTGAAGAGGGAGATGATGAATGGGAAGAGGTGGAAAACTCGTCCATGAGAGTGGACCAGTATTTGGTCACGTTTCTCAAGTTCATTGCCAGTGTGACCCCAGGAATCGAGCATGATTATACCATGTCTGCGTTGTAAGGTGACCGAATTGAACAACTAACCTGTTGTTGGGTTTCTGGAATGACTGGTACTGGGATGGGGCTTCAGTTGATACTCAAGCTAGAGCTGAGTCAATCTACAGTGTCAGCTCTCAGTCTTCACCTGGGGCTGTCTCTGGAGAGCAGGGCTTGATATTATAGGAGGGGCCTGATAACTCGCCTTCACACGTCTGTAATTTATGTACTAACTAATGACACTATGAGGAGGAGTAGGTGGTAGGGAGTATACAAGTACAAGTACCTTAGAACAGTACAAGTAGACTGGGAATTTGGGGTTGTTGATGGAGTTTTTCTTGTCATCCAAAACATTGATATTGGCCCTTTTTTTTGTTTCTCTGCTGTCGCCTTGCCTCCATGAGGCCGTCTCAAAGGTCATATGATTGCTGATCAGGCTGTGCATAGGGGGAGAGGTTACTTGTACAAGTACAAGTATGGAGATGTGGGGTGGGGGTTGAGGAGGGAAATGGAGTGTTGAAAAAGCAGAAAAAGGGGCAGATCGTGGTGATAAAGGTTCATGAGACTCTGAAATGTGTTTTTTTCACGTTTTTTGCTATATTTTCCATCTCTTTATTGTCCTCTTCTGGTCCTCTCTTTTTCCCACACTGTCTCCTCCCACACTGTGTCTCCCACCATTTCATGTTCAGCCTCTTGTCTCCATTGTCTCTTGTCTCTTGTCTCTTGTCTCTTGTCTCTTGTCTCTATTGTCTCCCACCTTTATTCACCCATTGTCTTCACTTGGCTGATTGTTATCGCAACTCAATCAGCCACACCTTGGAGGGGAACCAGCAGCTCCAATGCACATGTGTGGGTATTATGAACGGTATTATCTGATATTGGACAAAGATTCTGGGGTATTATTGACACATCCGAATTGGGACTTGCCTTCAATGTGGTGTGGCATGGTGGAGAGTAAAAGAAGATGGACTTGAAAGAAAGTGTGTAAATGAAAGTGTCTGAAAAGTGTGAAAAAAGAAAGAAAAAAACACGAGACACCCCAAAACCTCTACACTATCCATACAACTAAACTTCTGAACTTGTATCCGCCCCATCTTTTACTCTGGTAAGCCCCAGTGCATCACCTGTATCGCTCACGCCGTGTCAAGCACTCATGTACCCTCCACTACACACTCTGATAATATCTCTACTACAGGGTTTCATTCTGCCACACGACAGAGGCTTGTATTAAAATGGGCGAATCAAATGAGGGAAAAGAGTGAACAAGTGGAATATTATGAGCATTAGATGCATTGCCAAGACGGATGGACCCCCCACGGCCGTTATTTGGACGGCTCACCTGCTCTCTTTGCTTCCTACCATGCCTTTGGTGAGGCCAAACAACAGATGTGGGCTACCAGGTACGAGTACTGCAATGGTTACAGCCAGCCTCATTGGATAATTATATATAGAGCACCAGGATGGCTAGTATCGTCTCCATAACCAGTGTGTTACACAACATCTCTTCTCCACACCATTGTTCTCTACACAACATCTCTCTCAATGACTACCGCTACTGCCAAGGACGAAGTGTGGGAATGGATCCATCAAGTGCAGACCGTTCCGCAGCCTATTAAGCGAAGACGACCTGTGATTCCCACCGACTGCAAAGGACACCCCGGACGACCCGAGCTGCCTAAAACTGGGATTTGCAAACTGCCTGAAATGAAGTATCGGGTCGGCAAGAGAAATAGCAAGGTCAATGAGATCAACAAACGCTTCTACGCTGCTATGAAGCGACTGCAAATGGAGCAGGTAGAAAAGGACCGGATGGATCAGGAACGTAAGCATCGAGAACTCATTGATCTTCATGATCGTCTTGTTGCCAGAGGTCTAGCTGATCAGACAATGTATGTTCTGCCTACCTTGAGACCTAGAGACCGTCTCTCTGCCAAGATGCAGACTCTACCTTCTCAGAGAGATGGTGTTATTTCTGAGTCGACTGTCGATTCACCTGTTGACGAAGTGGAAGTGGAGATCACCAAAGTATCTGAAAGACCCCCCCTTTGCATCGAGTCTGATATTGTCACTCAAAGACGTGTTGGAGCTCCCAAGAGTCCCAAAAAGAGGGCTCCTAGAAAGTCTACTAAGAGCTCCGGTAAGAGCTCGGGTAAGAGCTCTCCTGTTAATGCCCAGAACCACGGTCAGAGTCCTCCTCTTCAGTACACTTTCGTTCATAGCTCTCCTATGAGTGGTACTCCTGTTCAGGTTCCTCAGGATGCCCCTCCCGTCCAGAACTATCCTGTTCAGAGACAGTCTCCTATTCTCAATGGTCATCCTGTCCATGGACCTGTTCATGGACACCCTGTTCCTGGCGCTCCTGTTCATGGCTCTCCTGTTCAAGCTCTTCCTACTCAGAACGGCTCTCCTGTTTCGGCTCCTCCCCAGGCACACGTCCCTACCGGTGCTCATAACCACCCAGTTCAGAACATCTATCCCATCCAGGACCACACTAAAGTCCATACACAGTCTCCTCCTCAGAAGAAGTCTTCCACTCGAAAGGCTTCCCCTACTCTAGCTCCTCAGGGACAGCCTACTGTTCAGAACACCAATGGTCAGAATCCTTCTGTTCAGTACTGCAATGCTCAGAACGCTCATGTTCACAATCATTCTACCGGTACTCAGAACCAACATTATCCTGCTCAGAATGTCCCTATGGCTCCTACTCCCCAGAACAGTTATACTTTTCATAATAGCTTTGCTCCTCCTCAGATCCCTCCCACCCAGGCTGCTCCTGCTGAACCCAAGTACAAAACCCCAAGCTACGCAGAGTACCTTGTCAAACTACGAGCTTTCATGCTCGCCAATCCTCCCAATGGAACCCCTCTGAGCCCTGTTAACAGCAATAACAGCCGTGTGAACACCAACACCAGAGGCAACACTGGCCCTGCCCACAGAAACACTGTCCCTAACGTTTCTAGAAACACCACCAACCCTACTGCCAGCACTATTAAGTGCATCAAGATTCAGGACTTGCTGAACTAATCTAGGGGGAGTATTATATATCAATGCATTGTATATTAGAATATGACTGTAGCAATAACATGAAGTGGGCAACACCTACCCGAACTTGATTGTACTCTTTATAACCTATGCAACTTCTTCTAGTCCTTTGGGTACAGTAGTTCTACTTCTTGTAGCCTATCCTATTCCAGTAAATCTGTAGCCTTAAGTAAGTACCACTGTAGATGTCGCAATATTAACGAGAGTGAATCGAAAAGCAGACCATTAGAATGCTAACACTCACACGAGTATTTTGGTAGTATTTTGGTCCTCTTTAGACGACTTCCCGTATCACTTTAGTGACAGAAGTTACAGTAAAAATCACTCCTCAGTGACTTGAAACTCGTTGAACATCTTCCTAGTCCCTCCAATGCTCTCTCCTGCTTCCTCATTCTCTTTCATGAGTACTCCTACCCCTCAACATGCTCCCTTCTATGCTTCTTTCTCCCCCTCTTTGACCTCCTCCACCACATCCACCTCCTCTAGAGCCTGCACTGACGTCTTGGTCAGAATATAACTCACGAGATCATTCTTCTCCCCGACAATCTTCTCCAGTAGGACATCTCCAATCTCTGTAGGACTATCCCATACCTGTCGAACAACATCAGGACTGATATGTTTATACTCGAGCAAACTCTTAAGGCTTCTCTGTTGCTTGTCCTGGTTCTTTTCGAGTTCCAATGCCGTCGTAAACGAATCCGTAGCGGCAGCTTTAGTCACCTGAATCTCCTCCACAATTTCTCCCTGTTCTTCTCCGTTATGTTCACACTTGCATTCCATCAGATCATGAGTATTACAGTGAGTTTCTTCGTCCATGGAAAATAGCTTCTTGAGCTCCTCATCCGTGAACGTATCTGCCTCCTCAGTTCCTTCAATCAGAGAATTAGCCAAACCTGTCTTGATGGTTTGTCTCTGAAAGATCTTCTCATCAATACATCCAGTAGTAAGAAGACGGTAGATGTATACGGGCTTCTTTTGTCCGTCTCGATGAATACGAGCCATGGCTTGTAGATCCACCGCAGGATTCCAATCTGGATCAAACAGAAACAGCCGAGAAGCTCCAATCAAGTTGATACCCACTCCTCCAGCTCTGGCAGAAAGAAGAAAGACAAAACAACTGTCTGCAGAAGAAGAGTTGAACTGTTTGACGATTTTGGCACGTGCTGAAGCCTGTACTGAGCCGTCTAGTCGAGTATACGTCAGTTTGAGATCTTTAACCAGTCCCTCAATGACATCCAAGGTCTGAGTGAAAGAAGAGACAATGACCACCTTTTCGGCATTATCAGGGTCCATTTTGTTGCGTGATCGAAGCTGACCAATCATCCGAAACAGTGTGTTCATCTTTCCAGAGTTTCGAAGATACGTTTTACCTGAATCTAGAGCAGGTCCATCTTCAGATAAAAGGATAGGTGAGTTACAGACTTTTCTGAGCGACAAAATCGACTTGAAAGAATCCACCCGGTGTCTCTCTAGTCGGTCAAGATACTCCGAAGATAGTTTCTTGTAAATCTCTGTCTGTTGAGCGTTGGGTAGACAGAACAAAACAGTCTCTGTTTTAGGAGGCAAGAAACGGGATAAAATATCGGCTGTACGACGTAAAATGAACTGACCAGTGATAGAAGACAGCTTGGAAGACTGCTTTTGACCCTTTTCAAGTTCACTGGGGAACGCATCTGGGGCACGTGACCTCACAATAGGAATAATGTAGTCCTTGTTGAACTGTTGAAAAGTGCCTAGTAAACCAGGGTTCAGAAAGTCAACCATGACGTAAAACTCCTTGAGATCGTTCTGGATAGGTGTACCACTGAGAATGATCTTTCTAGCCACTCCTAGATTCTGAATTGCGTTAGCAGCCTTGTTACCTGCTGTTTTCATACGATGACCTTCATCACAGATGACTAGATCGAAATTGGCAGAGCCAAGCTGATCAGCAATTCTCAAAAGTCGCTCATAACCAATAATCATCACCTGATTGACTCTTCCATACGTAAAGTCTCGAATAACAGTACTCAAGTCGATACTCATACTATCAGTGATAGCCATGACTCCTAGTCTTGAGGGACCAAGCCATTTCTTGATTTCAGTCTTCCAGTTGTTCACCAATGTGACAGGGCACACAATAAGTACTCTTTTAGCCACTGGAGGTTCCCCCTTCAGAGGAGTCTGTTTCAATAGAGTCCAGATCAAAGCAATAGACATGAGAGTCTTACCCATACCCATTTCATCAGCTAGAAGAGCTCCGTAACCTGCTGCAGGGTTGAATCCCATCACACAGCGGTACAGAAAGTCCACTGCTTCTCTTTGATGAGGTCTGAGAGCTGAATCTAGAAGAGGATCGATAGTCACATCTTGGATATAAGAAGTGTAGTTATCCACGGTCATTTTCTGCGGCAATTTGACCCTCAGACGTCTAACCGCGTGAAACGAACATGGCTGAGGGAGTTTGTAAGCTGAAGGAGGGGGTACTTCTACTGACTTGGTGGTATCAGTATCAGTAGGAACAGGAGTAGACTCCTTAGATTGAGATGTAGAAATAGGAGTAGAAGCAACGGTGTTCTTCTTGGCTTGCTGTTCTCTCAGTTCAACCTCCTCAACCATGCCCAAAACTCCCCTCTGAGCTTCCACAACTGTACTTTCAAGTTCAATCTCTAGAGGACCCACTTTCAGCACTTGACCCTCTTCAATCACCACTTGTGGCTGTAATTTGAACCCGCGAACAATACCCTTACCCTCGGGAGTGTACAAAGACAACATTTCTCCCTTAATAACCACAATTCCGTCTCCATCCCAGGTTTTATGTTTCTTCTTATGCCCCAGCTTCTTTCTATAAAGAGCATTAAAAGACAGGTTTCTGGCGGTGATTTTTTCGGATTCAACGCGTTCCCGACGTTCTCGCGTCTGGAGCTCCCTCTCAATCTCTTCAGCTGACCTCAAAGGCCCCAAATCAGCCTGTCTTTGGGGTTTTGGTTCAGCTACCGCCATGAGCATTTGGGCCGCTTCATCTTTCGAAATCCGGCGCGATTTCTCCCGGATTTCCGCCAGCCGTTTCCGCTCGGCTTCCTGTTTCAAACGAGCCTCCACTTCCTGCTGTTCCTTCAATTTCCGTCGTTTTAATCGCAGTTGTTCCTGCTCTTCATCGTCTGAAGCGCACTCTGAATCAGACTCTTCTGATCCAGCCTTTGCGTCGTTTTTCGGCGGCAAATTTTGCGTCAACGGTTTGAACGGCGCCAAAAGAACGTCGGGATTAGGTACCCTTCGTTTCACAGAACGTCGATACATGTTTAATGAAGAACGTGACGCGTCGTGATATGGTGAAAAAGTCGTGATCTATTTAGGGTTGGGGGAGGAGGGAGAGATGATAGGAAGGTGGAGAAGGATTGTATGTAAAGGTGAAGGAGCTGAGGAGTGTGGGTGAAACTGGTACTGTTGGAAAGAGGAGAATGAGAAGAAGCGAATGGTACATGTTTGAAGGTTGTAGGACAACTATTGGAGGAGGTAGATGGGGATGAAGAGCTGTGAGTGGCGGAAAAGTGTGATTTCGGTGCAAAAGTGTGAGAATCGGTCAAACAACTAAATGAGATACGGAGAGAAAGATGGAATATGCGGTTTTCTCCTGTGAGATCTCTAACGTCAGATATATGGATTCTATGATCTTAGTATCCTATGAACTCTATTCCCAATTGAGGCATGGGGTGGGATTGGAGGGAAAACTACAATTCGGTGAATAATGCTCAGATTTGAATAAAAATAGTACTATTAGAATGAGCGAGTCTCGAGGAATTCAATGATACTACTCTCACCTATATATATGTACTTTCCACCCTGATCACTTTCCCCACACTAGCTCAACATGCAGCTGATCCATCAGTCTCTTCTCCGCAACATCATTACAATGGCCGAGGAAGAAATCGACTACAACTCGCAGCCTTGCCACGCTTTTGCGTGTCGAATCCAGGGTGAGTCACGTGACTATGTGGGGGATTGAATGTCTCTGGAAATGTGGCTTTTGAGGGTGTGAGAATGGGGTCTTTGGGTGCTTCAGAAAGACTGCTCTGGAAGTATAGCTTGAGAAGGAAGCTATCAAGTGAGAAGTGATACGTCATATGAGACAGGTCAATTATGAGTACATTATCAGCTGATATTGGTACTCGTGACCTACCCATTACATGACTCATGTTTGCAGATCGTTGGTACATAAGTATGATCTGACCGTCATGGTACATCTCATTGATGGTATCATTGCAGAGGATCTACCAAGTGCTCTTCAGGTGATTCTATTGTCCGCTTAAGGTCCTCCTAAGGTCCTCTTAAGGTCTTCACTTCACAGTCCCTTCTGAGACCATTCTATCATGGTCACCTCAAGATCACCTCACTGTAGCCCCCCCTTACTTCAAAGGTTGCCATACTCTTGCTAACTCAGACTGCCTCCAACGATCGGGATACAACGAGAGCAAATGCACCAAGCTCATTGACGAGCTGTACGAGTGCTGCGCCAAGTTTTACATCTCCAAGGGCGAGGACGCCCGCTCCACCAGCTGTCCCAAGCCCAACCTGCTCAAGCTCAAGATCCAGCAGCGAGAGTCCAATGACATTGACGCTGTTCTCTTGGACTTTGCCAAGAGATAATATAACAATATGCATTTAGACAGACCGAGTGAGGGAAGAGCTACCACTACACCTCCAGTAGTAGTCGTAGAGATAAATGAAGTAGATCATTAGAGTCTACAGAGCGAGGCGATGCGATTGGTACTCTTTGATTTGTAATCGGACCGGTATTCACGGGTTTACGTTGAAAAATGCCAAAGCAGAAAGACTCTTAACCTGTGATATACCTAAAAGACCGAACATCAGAGTCGTCAAATCGAATCCGAAAACAAGATAAAAAACAACAGAACATTGTGGACGAGATGAACATCACCCAGAAAGGACTATTGTAGTCGTTATTTGCCACCAACTGTTTCAATCAGTGGTCCACCTCATTTACATCACCAAATGAAACTTTAACGTCACATTTTTTTCTTGGGCACTTCTCTCTACAAGGACAAGATGTATGTCTTGGGGCCGCACTTCCACTCAAAAGAGCGGGGTGACAATAAGCCGAATCAACAGTTACTCTGAGGCAGCCCGAGCACGACATGACCTGCACGACAGTCAGGCCAACAGCAATTGTGGAGAAAACAAAATTGCTCCGTGACTCTAATGGGAGCCTGTAGACATTAACGAGCAAATCGGGGTGCGCGTGGGTTTATATGTTCCTCAGGGTTAGGGCCAAGGTGGGAGCTAAAAAAAAATGTGAAATGGTAGGAAACGTGCATATTGAGAGAGACAGAGAGATGTAAGGGTGGTAAGAGAAGGGGAGTATTTCGGGATTGAAAAGGGGGAAAAAATACTGTGGATACTTGATTAGTAAGCATTGAATGGGTTGTTGTCTCACGTGACGAAAAATCGTGTTTTTCAGGTCTTTATTGACTTCGATTACATGATCTCTCTGTTCTGCCGTAAGCTCAATACTGGGCGGGTTCAAGACCAGCTTTTTACCCGGAAGTGATGTGAGATTATGTGGAGATAAAGAGCCGGGCTGGGATATTATCTGTGATAAGCTGGGTGGTGGGCAGAAAGGTGGAGGAGAGTATTTTGGGGAGCAGGAGGAGCTTGGTAGCGGTTGTAAAGGTGTGCAGTTGACTTTGTCAGATTTTACTGGGAAGTCTAAGTAAAGCAAGTAGGTGGAGGAGAGGGTGTTAGTGGTAGTGTTTGAAGACGGATTGAGGGTGTATGAAGATGAAATAAAAACGTAAACAGCTTCATTTTAGCTCAATTATCAATATAACGCGTTCAAAAGGTTGATACCCGTTTAATTGCCTCTATCTTGGTGTTGTTGAGATGATAACTGATAACAATAAGGTGGAGGACTTTAAGAAGATGAATTTGATATATCATAATGGAGATGAGCATAAGCCATTGTATTATAAAGAGATAATAGGAATACAATAACTGTAGCAAAGACACAACTACTCATTCTTCTACGAAGGCATCGACTGCCACTTCTACAACTACAAGTGTTATCGTGTTATCGCCTAAAATGAGCGCAGATTCAGGGGTGTATTCTTCTAGTTGAACTTGTACCCTGTTTATTGTTTTCTATCTTTGTCTAAATACTCTTAGCACTATCTCTTGTCTTCTATAGTCAGCCCTAACAGTATGTGCCGTACTTGTAGTGTCTCCTCCTGCACCCCAAGATATACATGCATGCATATACTTTCCAGTCTTGACGTTGAACCTGCTAACTGTCCACAACACCTGCGATAGCTCCTTCTGGGCCATGGACGACCAACCGAGCATTCTGCACCGCACCGTGCTGTCCAGTCCGGTCATCCAGCACATTTTCCAGTGCAGAAATGCCGACGGAGTGCCTTTTCATGTGATTCTTAGGGTAAGAACGGAGACAACTATCCATCGCCAAACTTGAGACCTACCAGTACCTAGAGGTGAAAGACAACTCGTTAACCCCCCTTTTTTTGCTAACACAGACAACATCATTGGTTATCGCTAACCGAACTCACACTCTCCCCTCTAGACTCCTCTCAGCATGCATCATTGAAGATAAAACGCCAGACAAACCGTCGAGAGATCACCTACTCATGTGTCTCTCTTCCGGCGAACTTTTGCTGGTCAAAGTATACGAAACAGGCGCCACTCCTGACGTGCTCGACGCAGTATCCATTTTCCCGCGAAATAAACCGAATCTCAACGGTTTGGGTGGGAAAATCTGCGTAGATGGATCGTCTACTCTAGCAGCTATAGGTTCGTTTGCTGAGTTTGTTCTTTTGGTGGAAATCCGTCCTTTGGCAGATAAACCAAAACGGTATTTCAAGGAACAACACGTGGTTTCAAGTGCAGAAGCTCCAGCTACCTTCAACTCACCTAGATCTACAGCCCTAGATTACTGCTTCAACATGATTTCTTCTACTGAGGAAGATCATGGAGTATATCTAAGTGCCCTGTTCGCCAACGAGAGACAACGGTTGACTCTTGAAACGTACCTCTACCGACCCAAATACCCCGTCAAAACCGTCTCTAAACTCCCCTTACCCATCATAGACCTTCCTGTCTTTGTCTTCTTCAACGATACAGTCTCTGGATCGGTTATTCTAGCCTGTCCACAGAACTTGTATCTTGTCAAGTTCAACGATATGCTCAGTGGAGTTACCACGTTCCCTAAATGCACAATTGACTCGTTTCCAGTGGCTCATTATCGCAGTGAAGACGCCAGTCATGTCTACATTTCCTGTGAAGATGGGTCTATTCTTGAAGTGGTGGCTACAAACTCCACTATTAAAGTGATCAAGGTGGTCAAGACGGACTTTGATCTGGGAAGTACATTTATTTTGGAAGAAGCAGATGAAGAGAGTTATCTTTTGGGATATGGAGGGGATGCATCTGATGGACGACTTTTGCAAATTACTAAAAGTGATACGAAATCGTTTGTTATGGAAACGATAGCTTCGTTCCCCAATTGGGCACCGGCTTCAGATATCGAAATCATCCATGGAAACATGTACGTTGCTAGTGGAGTGGAAAACACTGGTGCTTTGACACAGTTGAATCCTGGAAGTAGGATCACTACGTTGTACAGTGAAGAATCTGACCAGTATGATTCCATCTCCAGTGTCACATTTGGGTCAGGACTCTTTCCAGTGTCTTATATTGTTGTTTCTTCGCCGATACGAAGCAAAATCAGACAGACAATGTACAAGGACGCTATTACCGATATTCCTAACCCTCGGTTTTGGGACTTGGCTGAAGATTGTGGATTTGAATTCGATCAAAAGACGTTACACACGGGATTCACCACCAATGGTTTGTTTGTTCAGGTGACTCCAAACACTCTAGTGTTGACTGACTTGTCTGGTCATAAAAGTACACTTGATACAGCTATTGTTTTGGGTAGTGTAGGACCCAACAATACTGTTGCTACGGTTTCAAACGTCAATGGAAACGATCGAACATTGTCTGTTTACCGGGTTTCCACGTCTATCAAACCTGACGCCTTTGAACTCGTCAAATCTATCCCCTTGGACGCTCCAGTCACGTTACTAAGAGTCATTGAAGACCATATTGTTGTTGGAACACATGATGCAGTCAACTTTTACGATATCGAGGATCTGACTGCAGTTTCTACAGACTTACCCTTCACTCCATGTGATATGTTCATTAACAGTGCGTTTGAACTTTTGATTGGATGTAGAACGGGTCACCTGTTGTTCTGTTCAGTCACATCTCAAGGCGAAGTCACAGTCAACTCGTACAGACAGTTTGGAGATACTCCTGTACGACTCACGTCTCTTCAATTCCAGGATTACATTCTTGTTGCTTCAGATAATGTCTACATTTTGAACTTGGCAGATAACTCTCCTCCTTTACAAATTCACAATGACGATTCTTCCAACGCAGTTATTATCGGAGAATGTCCCGTTTTCATTGGAGAAGCCAGTCCCGAAACTGCCATGTCTGTTTTTGCATGTTTCCTAACTCCTGGACAGTTGAAACTGGTCGATCTAGAACTAGCACAGTCAGTTGTGGAACACAAGATTGAACTAGGAAAGACCCCAAGACGACTACTGTACCTCAACGACGTCAATTTACTCGTTGTAACACTTCTAGGAGAAATGGATCCAGATACAGGCAACCACCTGGCCTTTATTGACTTGTCTACTAGAGCAGTAGTGTCTCCTAATGTCTTTATGGACAGAAGAAAACCTGGCTTGACTGTCTTTTCACGCAAAGAAGTCATCTACTGTATGGCTGAATGGAGATTGTCTTTGGATAGTCAGGAGTACCGTTATCTAGTGACAGGGTCAGGGTATTCTACTTTTACCAAGGGAAGACTAAGCATTCTGAGCTACAAAGTGAAGAATGGAGAAGTGTCTCTAGGTAAACAAGCTGCCTGGACTGTTCCTGAACCTGTTTTTGCAGTCTGTCAGCTCTCAAAGAACACTCTAGTGTATTCTTTTGGCCGAAAGATTTTAGTGGCCAAGTTTTCTGGACCCTCCATCGAATACAAATCAGGCCCCGAGTTTGAATTCCCCAGTAAAGTGGTCAAACTAACAGTCACATCTACTGGAGAAGTTATTGCCAGTACCATGAACAATGGTATTATTGTCTTGACCTATGAAGATAACAAGTTCTGCAGAGTGGCTAAAGATTCAGTCTACAGATCTTGTCTTAATCATGGAGTATCAGATGCTCTTATTGCTGTTGCAGATAAAGAACGATGTGTTTCTTTCTTGGCTAGAGACGATGGAATCACTCTACTGAAACCTATGGGTAAAGTCTTTTTGCCCTCATTTGTCTCAAAACTCCTTTCTTCAGATCATAAACCTGTTTGGAGGAAACAACCGGCTCAAATGTTCCAAAACACGTCCATTCTCTGCTTGTCAATGTCTGGAGAAATCACAAAAATGTACATAATGTCCAGACAAGAGAGACAGTACTGGGATAACGAGCTGAGCGCAATGAAACGCGAGAAGCTGAAGGATTCATTGCTGGATTTGGACTCCGAAGACTTTATGGAAGAGTTTAGTGGTCCTATGAATTCACTGGATGCAGGAGCCACTTCTTATGTTTCTTTCCCTACCCCCTTGTCTCCAGCTCCTACTCTATGGTCCGACTTTGATCTCAACTCGACAAACATTATCAACGGTACGAGTCTGTTTCAGATGTACTACGGAACCGAGAGTCCCATTATTGATGCTCTCAATGAGATGTAGCATTGACCTAGAAATGGAACTACATTATGACCATGAAGAATAACAGCTTTGAAGAACAGTAGAAGTAGAACAGCACCACAAGTAGTTACATGTCAACTCTTAACAGTTGTAAGAACGACACTAGTTACGTATCAGCTCTTGTAAGAGTTCTAGGAACAGACTTTGAATAGCATTGGGTACTAGTAGAGGTAAGACGATAGAGGAGACTTCTCTTGGGTCTTATATCCTTAAGAAGAGATACCGGAATGTGCATCTCTTCCAAGAGAATGAAACCAGAGATGTTCATTATGACTGAGGAATACAGACAAGACTGAGAGGGTGATGACAAATAGATGACTTGAAAGGATGCGAAGAATAAATGGCTTAACACACTGACACTTTTCGACCAGATGTACCGGTACCATTAATAATATCTTTATGTCTCCAACTGTCTGATGTTGGTCTATATCCAGTATTTGCTTACACAGCTTCCCTTTCTAATATAAGGTGGGACCCAAAAGTACCTTAGTGGTAAGTAATACAACACTCTACGTTCTTCTTCCCCCACACCACTCACACAACCCCTCCACTTCCAAAGCGGCGGACGCAATCATGTTCTGTCTCCAACACGGCCGGAGTGGAGGGGGGGTGTTAATGGTGTCAAGCGAGGAACAGGGGAAGTTTACGACACAATCCAAGTTTTGGTTTGTGTCACAACACAAAAACAAAAATAAGGTGATATGAGGATCGTGACAGATTAAGAGTCCTTTTCGGAAATGGCAGGCTACTTAGTCCAAGAGATCCAGGCCAGCAGACATCAAGATACTTCTTAGTTATCCAGGCCAGCAGACATCAAGATACTTCTTAGTTACAATTTATCCTTACCTCAGACATCTGTCACGAACGTCACACCCCATATATTCATATGGTGGTCGGCTCAATAGAGGAAGAAGTAAACGACTATGCAACGTTTCAGATTGTATGGAGAAGTGCTTGTTACGTACTTTCTGGAACATCTTACGAAGACGAAGAGATACCTCTTGTTACCATATGAAGAAATACTTCTTACAGATCTACTCTTCTAGCTCACTACTTGCAGCCTTAGTAGAAGAATAATGCGAGTATCTGTACTCCTTTGTAGATGTCATCTTACAGTATCCAGCTCTGTTCCCTTGCTCTTACTTCTAACATAGGATAAGACTTCAAGTTACCTTCCCTAGTCATCACACAACATAATTGTCCTCAAGGCAACGTAAGTCGGTCTCCCTATCTACAGCATGTTTTTATAGGTGCTTCTCTTTAGATGCTCATGATCTCTTCCGGAGTGTCTCCATCTATAATCTCTCCACATATTGTCTATCTACCTACACCCTGTACAATACAAAGGTAAGACAAGGTACATTACGTACATACTTACTGGTACCGGTACCTGTAATACTCATACAATTAGTATGGAGCTGATACCGTCACTCACTCCCCCCACTACTAATTCATAAATACATTCCAATCTATCTAAAAAGTCTCTCCTCCATATGCTACCATTTTCCTTTTTTCGTTACTGCTTCAGCTGGTCCAGAATTCTGTTGATTCTGGGGGTCATCAGAGGCTGACCGGTTCTAGTCGTCTTGGTCATCTGTTTAGTCAGCTTGGCCCGCTTCTTGAGCTTTCTCTCTCTATCCTCTCTGTTCTTCTGAATCAGAGCTTCTCTCTCTTCTCGAGCCTTTTGTTTTCTCTCTTTAGCTAGAGCAGCTCGTTCCTTGAAGTTCATGGGCTTTCGAGGTTTCTGGCTCTCATGCATTTCCCGCAGTTGCTGTTTAGTAGGAGGTTGTTGATCAGGCAGGGGTTTTCTCTTGACCGTCTTAGTTTCTTCCTCATCATCATCTTCCTCCTCCTCCATATCACTACCCTCAGCTTCTCCTTCAAAGAATCCTCCTTGTTCAGACTCAGATTCAGAGCCAGAAGCGTCTTCCTCACCTGACTCATCCTCAACCTCTTCTTCTGCTTTGTCAGCCTCCTCCCCCTTATCGTCACTAAACTTGGACTCTCTTTCGGGTATACTGAGACCCTCCTTCTTGAGCATCTTAAAGTAATTTCGCTTGACATTGGCCCGATGAGTCAGCGACTTTTTGATTTCGTCGAGCTTGGCCTTGTGCCGGTTCTGGGTGTGCCGAGGCCGGCCACCGTAAAAGGCGTTTCCTTGCCGCTTATGCTGGGTTTTATCTTGGGCCATGGTGTTGTAGTTTGGAGATGAATCTTTGCCAGAATAATTTTGGAGGCACACATGAGACTGCATGATTGACGCTCCGGGTAACTGTCAGTAAAAATTTGAGGCGGTGCGGAAAAGGAGAATCAACTAGAAACACCAGTAAACAAGATAGAGGGAAAATAACTCCACCAAAAGATTCAGGCTGGCGAGTTACCCCATATGTTCAATTTTCAGCCTCTCAACTGCTCAAATACTGCTTTAATATTGGTCCCTAAATTCTCCCCTCCTCCCCCAGCCACAGCACCAGCCACATCGGTAGCAAATAATCTTACCAGTCAAGTTTCAAGTGCAACCACCTTAAGAGAGAGATCCAAAGAGGTTTCAGTGGATAAACACTTGATTCACCAAACACAGCAAGATTACTACCGGTACTTCTGTCACGTGACATTAGTCAGCAAACTTTGATCTCGATCTTCCGATACATTGCACTTTACCACTCTCACACCATGTTACGAGCATGTCGAGTAGCAAGACCGAAACTAACATTTCCGTTGGTTCGGTCGGTATCGACACTTTCGAGGTGGCAGTCATCTGAAGATCTTCTGGGACTGCTCAAAAGCGACAAAAACGAGATTCTGGACAACATCAAGGTACGAAATCCGCCCTATAACAAGGAAGAACAGGATCTTCTGGCTCTGGAGGACCGAGAAAGAGCATATGAAAGATGTATGGAGATGGACGATACTGAGACGGCTATGGCGGTTTACAAACGAGCCGTTTCCAGAAAAGGATGGGGCTCTTTAAGACAGTTTGATCATGATACTATGATGGAGATTAGTCTTAGAGAAAACAATATCAGTTTGTTTCTGTCTTTTTTTGTTCAGGCGTTGAGTCTGTCTACTACCAGGGCCATGGAACAGGTTAAGAACGCCAAAAGACTCATGGTGGACTGTGGACATGCTGGTTTGGCTCCTAAACTGTCGTTTTATGCCTGGTGTATCGCCATTTACCGAACTGAACATACCTATGATATCACTCAGCTTACTCCTACAGCTACCAATACCATTGTTGCTCGAGATACCTTGGCCTACTGTTTGGAACATACAAAGGTCAAGCAAGTAGCAGATTTGGTCAAAGCCTGTCCTTTCAAGGGAGTTGGCTTTTCTCTGATTGAACTGTTTCCTGACCGACCTAAAGTCATTTGTCATATCTACAGCGCCATTGAAGATCCGTCTAAGATGAGTGCTACGACTTTTGGACGAGTTCTCGTTGCTTTAACGGAAACAAGACAGTTTGATAAAGCTCTAAAACTGTACAATGCCAATCCCGTTCAGACCACTATTCTGGCTAGAAACGAGTACTCAGACCATGTGGCTGTCATCTACGCTGCTCAAGGTAAATGGAGACGGTTCTGTGAAGTTCTTACCGAGAAATACGCCAATTTGGAGTCCAACACCGATACAGATTCGTTGGGTAGAGTTCTGTCTCATGTTAGAGCTACAGGAGGAGGAACAGCTTTGCTTCATTACCTTGATCAAAAGGGCAAAGATCTGATTCCGCTCAAAATGGTAATGTGTATGGCTGCTGGAGACTATCCTCAAGCATTGGAGGTGGTTAAAGAAGGATACCAGGAGAGTATGGACCATTCTTCAGAGTATGGACGAAAACTGGTTGGTAGTAAGAAGAATCTGAATCAACCCACAGATCCTCTATTGGGTCATCTTCTTTTGCAAGTATACGACCATCTCTGTCTACCCAAAGAGTCTCTTAAACTGCTGAAAGACATCCCCCCCAAGAGTCTCACTCCTCTGATGCTGACTAACGCCATTCAAGCATGTGTAGGTGCTTACTCTCGAACTCATCTTCTTGAAGTCATGAGTTTCGACAAACAAGTCAATGGACATCGAACGGTGCCTACAGCTGTCATTCGAGGTCTGATGCGACTAGGAGGATGGTCTGAAGCTGTCACTGAGTTTGATCAGCTAGGATCAAAGACCGATATCGACTCTTTTGCTGCTCTTTTGCGAGGTCTGGTGTACTTCAAAAGATGGGACGAGTACTCGTTTTATCTGACCAAACTACAACGAGACCGAGGTCTTCATTACACTGCTGAAATTTACGGAGTAATGATGCAAGGAGCAGTTGCCCAAAGACAGATTGCCAAGGCTGAAAAGCTGTTATATCAGCTCGAAAGGGCAGTTCCAAAGGTCCAACTGGCCAATTACCACTACCAGTACCTCATGAGCCATTATACTGCTATTGGAGAGCATGAAAAGTCTACAGAACTGTACACTCGAATGACCGATCGAGGAATCATGCCATCAGCAACCATTCTCAAAACCATGTTGGCCAATATCAAGTACGACCATACTGGCAGTCTTCAAAGCCGAAAAGAGGCTCTGATTGTCATGGAGGCAGCTGCTCGAAACTTGATAGCTACAGCTGATCTACTGGATCCAGGAGTCATTTCTCCGTTCATCAAAGCTACCTTTTCTTACATTAAGGAGCAGACCAAGGCTGAGGAAGCCCAAGAAGCCATGGAAATGATGGCCTCCTTCCTTTCTGCGTACACTGAGAAACATGGAGGAGGAGAGAGTATGCGAGTACTCAGCTGGGTGCTGGAATTGGAGTCGCTCAAGAAGGATACAGATGTCCAGGTGGTCGAGTCATGTTGGAAACGACTGTTTGCCATCGCTGACGAACGAGCTCTCTTGAACGATCAGGTACGAGGATTCCGACCTACCAACACGTCAACCAAGCACGAGACTATTATGGGAGACGCTCTCAAATTCTACACAAAGGTGTTGAAAAAGACTGGCCAGACAGACAAGCTCCCTGAGATTGCTCAGGCTTTCAGAGACAGACGATGGAGAGTTCCTTACTCCATCAAGTATTTGTTGTAGGGAGAAAGAAAGGAGGAGGCATGTATATAGTAAGGAACAACTTGCAGTGGATGTGGAGGTAGATTAGATGGAGGGACTGTAGAGAAACAGATTTGCGTAGACATACCGGTATGATGTATTGGTGAGGATGCTTTTAAACTGAAGACGAATGAACATACAATCTTTGAATGGAATACAAGTAAGAGAATTCCACAAAGAAAGACAACTCCTCATATATCTCAAGAGCCATCTTCGAAGTCCTCAACTTATTGAAGACGGAGTTGCTTTTCTAGTCCACTTGCAACTACAATATCAAGTCCTCTCAAGACTTAGCGGTATCAAAAGACTCACAGCAGCCAAAGCAACTCATCTGTCAAGTCAGGCAGTTTTTAATTAATCTGGATCATGACCTTGAGGTGTTCTTACCATTAACATATATCTCCAGATACAACAACCAGACACCACAACAATAATTGATCATTAGAGACGAATCGGGTGAGACTTGTAGTACCGGTAGGACTCTTTGCAACATTGCTAACATCTTCTGTACAAGCAATGAGTCTTATATAGTTCCAGAGAGCTGTATCTTGCTTCATAGCGAGACACATCCTTAGACTGGTTCTGATAATATGACAACAGTAAGCATTATGTATATGACATCATCAAAAAGACCACCTTTCTAAGCCAAGCTACATCGTGCAGTACAGGCATATATTATCTCAGACTATGACCAACTTGTTCGACTCTACTTGTCTACGGTGAGACGTCTACAGTACGGATACTAATATCGTGTCTCTAGACTGTACTATCGTATGTACTTGTAATATCTTTGGGCTTTTTGAACATGTCTTTAGAGACCATAAACGCATCCTCAAAACTACAGTTCTAGAATAACTGTTGTCAAGACCACCAGCTTGATATCTCTTCAATACTACTGGTACAGTTCTAGATCTCACCCACATCTACAACTACACATGTAGAGGGTTATGACAATGCAAGAAGACTCGACTGCTACAGAACATCCAACTGTTCTTTCTGTCCAGTCTGTTCCTTCTGTTCCCTCTTGTCTATCTCTGCTCCCTCTCATAACCAATCTATTTTATTACCTTTTTGTTCAAACGAGCTGGGGAAACTTGATGGAGCCCTTGGAGGCGTCCAGGGAGCCGTAAATCTTGGCTCCAACATGGGGCTGGATGTTCCAGTGCAGCTTGACGGTGGCGTTTCGGTTTCGGAACGACTCCTCCACGTCGTACAGCGAGTACTTGGAGTTGGCGCCCTTGAGCTTGATGTGCGAGTCCTCCTTGTCGGTGATGATCTGGTCCCAAATGGTGATTTCATTGACAATGTCATCTCGCTTACCATCGTAGGATGCGGTCAGGTAGGCAAAGACGAGCTTTGTGTTCCAGTTGAAGAGCGGCGAAAGATCCGCATCCAGGTCGAATTTCAGAGCGACATTTTCCTTGCCCTTTTTGGGGTCGCTGGCCCCGTATTGACGCGAATATCGTCGAGCAGCCTTGGAGCCTCTGAGGTTGAAGTTGGCTTCAGGTAGCGACCAGACGTTGGCGACCACGAGCTGGATGTAAGAGACCACAAAGACAATGGCCGCAATGATGGACAGCACGGTGGACGCCTGGCTGAACGTTTGCTGGATTCGCTGGATCGAGGTGTGCATTGTGTGTGGAGAGCCAGGTAAGGACCAGGTAGTGTCTTACGTCTAGTTGACGTGATGCGATGCGTGTTCACTTTACGTGAACCAAAGGTTAATGTCTGGGGAAGGTGGAGAGGGAGGATGTACGATAGTGTAGGGACTATAGAGGAGGGTAGAAATGTAGTTGAAGAAATAAAGGAGTAGCAAAATGGGTTATTGAGCACTATTAAACGTGATTGAAGATGTTTTGAATGATTTGATGGTATATTGCAGCTCTTGGAGAGGTCCAAGAAGACATCTTTTTAGTTGGACGGTCCAAAATCGAGTGTTATGGCTAAGTCTTGCAGTTGGGACACTTGGGATGAATAGTTGGGACAAGAAGGAATAATGGAAACTTTTTCACATCAAAACGAGAGTAGAAGTACACTTTAGAATGGGGGTTAGTTGGTGGATAGTGGATATTTCTGTACCATTGAGGTTTTTGTAACTGGGGGATTTCATTAGTATATGTCTCATCTCTCCAATGTCACTATTGGTCGTTATAGGTGCTACTCTAAGGACTCTCTATAGCTGATTAAGAACATGACCCCTCCTTCATGAACGACATCATCTATAGAGTAAAGCTCTTATTTTCAAACCACAGTCTCTATAAGAATACACTCCATTGAAGAGTTCCTTCACTTCAACCTCTTTTTACAGAAATGTATGGCACTGCTTACTAAGCAGAACAATGCACTCCTATTTCATAAATAATCAATTTCATCTCCTGAGCCACACATCAACACTGTGTTCAAAGTACTCCGTACTACACACTCCATGTCACCTCTCCTTAACATATAAGGCCTCCATTTCCTCCCCTCCTCTTATCCTCATCTCCATCTATTCTTATATTCTCTCATGCAGCCAAAGTCTATGTAGCGGCACGCAACTAGGTTAGCCAATATCCAGTTGGAAGCGCAGTATCATTTATTAACATCATTAATTCCATCATCATCTCCTTCTCGTCTCGTCAGAACTCACCTAGGTTAGCCAATATCCAGTTGGAAGCGCAGTATGAGGAAGAGAACACCTGTCCTCATTCTGCTCACAAACTCCCAACCTCAAGCCCTAACCCCGGATGAAACTCTAACTCTAAAGTGTATCCTTACACTTACATACATTGACCTCAACCCAGTGGCCAACTCATCATCCACAGCCATGTCGAAATACAACCCAATTGACGACGAAGCAGATACCACAGCAGCCTGGGGCGACGATCTCGGCGACGATATTCTAGCGGACGAAGAGCCACCGAGATACGACGCTCATCCAGAAACTCCTGCCGCCACTAGTAACATCAACAATGTGGCGGGGTCCATGTCTGGAGGCGCTACTAACACAAACACACAGTCGACGTTCTCGACGTCTTCATCGTCCAATCAGCGGGCGTCCAGAACCAATCCTGGCAAGTTCTGGAACCTGTCCTTTTACGAACAGTACTTTGACGTGGACACTCAGGAAGTAGGAAACAAAATCGTCCAGGCGGTCAATCCTCTGTCTGGCGGTGGTCAGAACGCCACCTACTTTCTGGACCAGCCTGCGGATCTTTATGGTCCCTTTTGGATTGCTTCTACTTTGATTTTCTCGCTGTTCTTTGCAAACACTCTTGTTGGATTGATCAAGAACAGTACGGGAGAGAAGTTCTCTTACGAGTTCGGCCTCATTACCGCCAATGCAGCTCTCACGTATTCGTACACGTTCCTGGTACCCGGAGCTCTCTTTCTGCTGCTCAATTACTGGGATATTGGAGCCACTTCACCTCATCTGTCGAAACTCGTTAACCTCATTGCAGTCTACGGGTACTCGCAGTGTGTGTGGATTCTCATTTGCGCAGGCAACATCATTCTGCCCGTGTGGCTGCCTGTAGGCTTTTGGATCAACCTGGTTGGCTGGGTGTTGACCACTATCGGGTTCCTGTCCTCTGGCTGGTTCCTGCTCAAGGCGCTGTACTTCCCCGTGAAGCAAAACTCGCCCCATCTGCACCTGCGGGTGCTTGTGCTCGTGCTGCTTCTGCACGTGGGCTTTTCTCTTGCCGTCAAATTCGCCTTTTTCAAGGGCGTGGTTCCTGTCAAGGAGTAACGGAGGAGTATATAATGATAATGAGACATGACTATAGAGAGATGGAGCAATGACACAACTCTGGAGTGACCAGAGTAGAACTTGCACTTGTACGGGTACCGGTACTTCAATAGTGCAAGTAAGTGTACTCCTACTGTCCTTGTATGGATATGTAAAGCTTTGGATGGCTAACACAGTAGGACAATCAAAGATAAGAACTATCTCCTGAATGGCTGAGATACACTACAAGATGTATTTCTAAGTGTCCAGCACCTGGTAGGTATGTACATTACGACTGAAGAACAGTCTTAACTTGTACAACACTTCAGACTTGTATATCTAAAGACTTCTTTCAGTCTAGACTTCCTTCTCTACGTTGACTCACTCATAGAGACGTATAAGCATGTATCAATAATCAATATAATACATACTGTTTCTATAAAGACTTGATTCGGTATATATTTGTCTCTAAAGACTTTTTGTCCCCCAGAAATGTGTACCCATCGACTCCATGAACTACCAGTAGGGTTGATATTGACGAGAAATGCATCTCCATACAAGTAGTCTGGTGTCTTAAAGGACTTGTACCCAAAGGATGTAGATCTATGTATACGTTGTTGTGCAGTCAGAATGTGTTTCAATGGAACAATATGCATAGACTGGTATTTCTACAATACAAACTTGCATGTCTATTGGCTTGTATGTCAATAGTTTTGCACGCGGTTGTTACTGTTCTTTCCCTCGTCCATCATACTCGTAAGCTTGCTTTGTTTCTGACCTTCCTTGTCCCTCTTAATAGACTTGTATCCACTGGCGTCAAGTTCAAAGTCTCCCTTCAAACAACCTACACTCTACAGTACAGTACACTCTACACTCACTCTACTGTGCTCTTAGTCAAAATGCAAATAAATAATTAAATGATGCTGGAAATGGACATTCGTCGGTCCTCAGCCTTGGGTTTCTTGTTGGGCTCCTGGGTCTCGGCGGTGGGCCGTTTCTTCAGCCGCGAAGCCATCTCAGGAACCATCTTCAACAGCAGATCCTGGTCCTCGTCTGTATCCTGTGACTTGGCCAGCTTGCCGAGAGCCAGAATCTCCTGTCGCAGCAGATCCCAGTCGTCCCAGGGACACTCGACTGAGTGTTTGGGAGCAGGAGGAGAGGCAGGAGGACTCTTGGAGTCTGGAGGAGTGATGAGAGCCTCGGCAGCAGTAGCAGCAGGTTTGTTGCCCACAGCCACTTTATCCTTGACGCTGTGGAAACCCTTGTGTCGTTTCAACGGCTTCATATCACTGATATCCAGCTGCGACTCCATAAAGTTCTTTCGTTCCTCCTTCATGTCCCATACCCACGCAGACTTGTGGGCAGACTGCATGTCCAGAGACAGCAGGGCGAGAGCCTCTTCATCCTGGAAGATGGCATGCTCTCCGACTGCTGCCAGACGTCGACTCCAGTGCCGAACAAAGCCCAAAAGACGCATTCCACAGACAGCTCGGTCACTCTGGTAGTTGCACAGGTTCTTGACAAACTCCAGCATGATGATGGCTCGAAGATGGTGACCCGAGGAGGCAAGGTAAGCCACAGCGTAGGCGATGACCACATGTAGATGGCCAAAGTTGACAACCATGGCCTTTTCTCGCCAGTTTCGAGTACCCATGGGCACTCCAGAGGCGTCATCTGCAAACACAGCAGGAGCAGCCAGCTCAGCAGGAGTGAGATGCGAAATGATTCGTCGAAGGTACCGGTAAATCTGCTGAGAAGTCGAATGGCAGTCTGTAACAGCTCGCTGACGAAGATGAGCCGGAGCGTTGGGTGTGAGATTGTGCCGTCGGAAAAAGAGCTTCTGGTACTCGAGGTAGAAGACAGGAGGCACGTAGACGTGGTTGAGAGGTCCAGTTTCGTCCATCTGGCCCTTTTGAGGCCACATTCGGTCAATGGCAGAAGCCTGTTTCTCCAGCAGGTCCAGAGAAGCAGGAGCAAGAACATTGGAGGCCTGGATGGCAGCTCCAACCACCGAAGAGAACCGGAACATGTGAGCAGAAGCGTTGAACATTTGCGTGGACTCGAGCCAATAGAGAGCAGTCGAGTTGTTCTGGCCCTTGGAATGGGCAGTGGAGTCTCTGGTGTCTAGAGTGGTAGGCACGTCATCACTCTCAATAAGAGATTCATCTGAAGAAGAGTCAGATTTGATGATGGGAAGGTCGTTGACAAGATGAGTGATTTGCTGCTCAGTAGTCATGGGACCCTGCTTCTCCAGACGTCTCAGAGTCGAGTAATCTCCTCTCAGAAGGAAAGGAGAAGGATGATGAAGAGAAGAAGACTCAAGGTCAGTGACAGCAAGAGATCTGCCAGTGTACAGAGAATGAAGACGGTCAACAGCATACAGAGTCCAGATCATGAGCGATTTGGCGTGTCTGATGACAGGATCGACCTCTGCATCACTCTCCGACAGTCTCAAGAGTCCAAACTCTTCACACAGCTCTGCTCCATGTCGAATCCACACTCTAGAGACAGAAACATGGCCTCTTTCGTGGTGGAAAAACGACAACATGACACAAATCTGGATACACTCGACAGATCCGTCGTCATAAGTGCTGTTCATGCACTTTTTGGCATTCTCCAGGTACTCAAAACCAGTCTTTCGAATAGAGTAACCCTTGACCATATTGTCTCTGCATCCAAGACACAGGACACTGAAGAAGATACCGAGCCAAGAAACAGGAAGAGCGTTCTTGGCAGCATCTCTCTCTCCAGCAGGCTTGTGGATTCGTCCATACAGAATACACACTCGCTCGACAAAGTCAGGCCATACCACCACAGGCACCCAATGCTGGTACATTTCGTGGAAGACCTGCATCCACAGCTGCGCAATTTCCCACTTGGGCAGCTCGGGCATGTTACCCTCGGCAATGAGATCTCCAACCGTCTTTCTAGACCGCCATTTCCAGGGGTAGTAGATGGGTTTGTCAAAGCCGTACTTTTCCAGAGTGTTTTGCACCTCTGGCAGACCCACGGGAGAAATGGCTTCAGCGTTAGTCTTGGCCTGAGTGGTGGTAGGATTGTAGCTGGGCATTTTGATTTCTCCTCGAGTGGTGGCCGTGTTTGCATAAGTCATGTTATCACTGGGGTTGACTCTGAAATCAAAATTGCAAGGAGGAGTATGGGAAGGAGACGAGACTCTAGGCGACTCGGTTTCCTTGGCATTCTCGCTTCCTGATGGCGGAGAGCGGGGAGAATCGTCTCCGTCATCTTCAAACAGCATGGGCAAATCTAGAGCACCCACCTGTCTCAGATTCGAAGGCAAATCAATCTTCAAATGATCGGCCAGAGCTCTAAACTCGAGCAGCTGGTCACGCATCTGACGCATGGATCCTTCCAGACCTTTAATCTGCTTGATGGACGAGATTCGCTTGATACTGGACTTGCTGAACTGGCACTTGATCTGTCGAGTGACACACTCTGAGCACGAGGAAAAGTCCACCGAGTCGCATTTCACCTTTCGTTCTCGGCACGCATCACACGACGGGTCCTTTCGCCGCTTTCGGTACGGTCTCTTGTGCATTTCATAGAGCCCTCCGGAGTGAGGAGGACCACCCGTGTAAGCCTGGTAGAACGAAGAAACTGCGGGTGAAGGCGTAGAAGGACCTGGGCCCTGAACAGGACCCGGACCAGGACCTGGACCCTGACCCTGGGGCACCTGAGGAGAACCCTGGGGCATTCGCTGACTCATATGGACCGGATGCTGATGAGGCTGATGTTGCTGGGGCTGCTGGTGATGTTGTGGGTGAGGCGGCTGCGGCGGATGCTGATGGGGCTGACTCAGCTGGTGTGGATGGGGCTGAGTCAGCTGAGGTTGCTGCTGCTGCTGCTGCTGCTGCGGGAGAGCCTGGTTCTGATGTGTCTGTGGCGGGGGCTGTTGCTGCTGCTGGGTCGGCTGCTGACTCAGTTGCTGAGACATGTGAACGTTGTGGTTGATGTTGGGGGACGCCGAATGGGGCATGACGGGGTAGCCGGGAGGACCTTTGAGGCTAGGAAGCTGGTGTTAGTCGAGAACTTTTTGTGGGAGTGTGGTTGTTTTTTTTTTTGGTTGTTTTGCTGGCTGGTGTTTTTTTCCTTCTTTTTTTTCCCCCCTCCGATCTCCTTTTTCTCCAAGAAACGACCTTCACAAGTGGTAATAAATTTTTGCTCACGTTCTCTTTATCTATCTCTTTCACTCTGCTCTCTGCTCTCTTTCTCTTCAAGCCTCGTCAAAAAACGCTGTCTGTATGTAGTGCCCGTATGCACGTAGCGTCAGATCAGACAAAGCAAAAAATAGCTGGGTCTTCAGACAAGAAGTGGTGCTACCGACCAGTTGTCTTTTTTTGCTCAGACAATGAACCGGCTCTTGCCCTAACGCCGACCGGAACCAAATGCCACACAAGGCCGTCTGCCTCTAATGCACGCCCTAGCCCTTGGAAGGACGCATAGAAGGCGGAAGAGACGTTTGATTGGCGGAGAGACAAAGCCCTAAACGGTTGTAGACGAGACAATGGGGTGAAATGACAAAGTGAAATGAGAGAGTGAAATGACAAGGTGAATGAGAAAAGTGAAATGGCGTGATATATGGTCAAAGACCATATCCAGTCACGTGACCAGACTCACTTCTAGTACTCGTTTTCTCAATCGCCCCACCTTCCATGTCACCTGTCACCGCAACTCGGACATTTAACCTCCGAGTCTACGCACCATGACGCAGGACAAATACGGAGTAGCAAGACAAGAGTGGAGCTGGTGGGGTGAGAGGTACAGAAAGAGATGAGAGGTGAAGGAGAGCTGAAGAGGTCAAAAAAGAGATGAAGAAGAAAATGAGCTGAACGAAAGAAAAGAGAGGTCGCAGAAGAGTCGAAACAGAGATCGGATGAAGTCGAATGAAGTCGAATGAAGTCGTAAAATCTCAGAGAAAGTCGAAAACCGGAAAATAATAACACCACACAATCAATGTAACCGTTGTAGATCAAGCAGTTTTAACCGTTGACCGTAACCAGCAAGATGGTTTCAATCGTAGCAAATCTGACTTAACCAATGTCGTGCAAACAAGCTATAGATGACTCTGACGTCAAGAACCAGAGTGTCCATAGCTCATCCAAACAACAACCAAGCAATTCAATTCAGAACCAACCAATTCCATCGTAAAAAACGAGAACCATACCAGCTAACTGGTTAACAAACCACCATCAGAACCAGCTAAAGCTGATTCAAAAACAAGAACCAAAACCAGCTATCGCTGGTTTAGTGATTCTGTGTGAAACCGGCTACGCCAGTTTCTATACTCACCCTCCAATCGTGTTCGCGATCGTCATGATTCATGGTCTATGGTGAGCTAAGAAAACAAAAGGACTATCATCGTTCGTTCTTCGAGGAGTAAAAGTCACAGATCTGCTGATGAGGGTTTCCATAACTTTTGTTTGTAATCGGCTAGGCCCAGAAGGCAAAGAAAGACGAAACGTTTTCAGCAACGTTAGTAAAAGACGTTTTCAAATAGACGTTAAGCGGTTAAGAGGTCTCAAGGTCGAAATAGAGTGATGAAGTGAAGACGTTAAGGTGACGTTAAAACAGTGAAGACATCAAACAGTGAGGTAAGACTGGCTAGACATTCAAAGGAAGGACATGTCAAAAGATGTTGATGGAAACGTTCGTTCACGCTCATTTTTACTGCAAAATGAATAGGTATGGAATGGAGGAGGGTAATCACATTTTTTTTTTTTCTTTTTTGGTCTGGACAGGTCGATGGACTAACAGGGACAGGGGACAACAAGTTCTCAGAGAAATGAGAAACATTTAGGCCTAAGCAAAAGACATGGAAAAACTCATCATGAGATCTCAACTTTTTTCTTTTACCAGGAAGACGACGATGAGAGATGGTAAAGATAAGAGAGAAGGTACTCACGGCAACAAACTGGGGAACAGGGTGTGAAAAGAGAAAAAAGACAACAGATGTGGGCTTTCGAAACGACAATGATAGTATTAGGTGCTAAGGGTTAAGGGATAAGGCACAAGAACAGAAACAAATGGTACCACAATGGATCTGAAGAGCAACACTTTTTTTGGCGAGCGGAGTCGGAGACTCTAAGTGAGAATCGAGGGTGGAGAAGAAGAGGTTCTGATATCGAACAGAAATCGAGCAGAAATCGAGCAAAAATCGAGAAAAATCGGAAAGTCGAATAGTCGAGTTGTCGAGTTCAAAAATCAAGGTCGAAAGTCGTCAAGAGTGAGTATCGCAGAGTCGACATGCAACGCCAAAGTGTGAGGAACAAAAGAGCCAGGGTTTTCCCGGACAGAGCCGTACTTAAAACTCGTGGGCCTGAGAGCTATTGATCGACAGGAAGATATGCACCACGCATGCAAAGGCGTATAGAATACAAGGGCCAAGGGCTAATTCTAACACTGCGATGTCAACCCTGTATCTAATGGTTTTGAACGGAGGTTATGATAGGAGAGGAGGGTAAAATTGGAGGGGGAAAAATGGTTGAGAAAAAATGTCCATTTTTTTTTGGACGAAATACCCACCTTCTAGATACTATCATTTCGACTACAACGACCCATACTCCTCACTCACTTCACAGTTGCCCTTTCCACTTTTCGGTTCTTGTTCTTGTTCCGCTCTCAAGATGAAAAGCAAAGACGCACCACACCCAACTCAAACGAGCGCTCTAGCGCAGAGAACGTGGCCAGAAGATAGAGTTTCGGGCAGCTAACCCTGATGGACAAGAGTCTACAGGGTCTGTCTAATAGCAATCAAGCGGATTGCAGAGTACAGGAAGCGTTGGCGGGGTGTCCAGCGGTGTCCAGCACTTCAAACCGTCCATTTTCAGCTCTTTTTCAGCCCGCTGGAGCCTCTCCAGTATTTTCCGATCGCTACTGTACATGATTGCATTCCAGATCGCGGAAGACGACTTTATACGAGTCAAGGACTAAATGATGGGGTACCGACCGTTCTTTGCAAACCCAAACGCGAGCGGAAGATACAGAACAAAAAAAAAAAAAAAAAAAAAAAAAAA
>ULGT01000004.1:2051422-2118002 GCA_900519025.1 Yarrowia porcina | reverse complement strand
AAAAAAAAAAAAAAAAAAAAAAAAAAAAAAAGACGCTGGCCGCAAAAGAAGAATACAATGGCTCTTGAACTGGGCAATCTCCGGATACGCGGCTTCTTGCCCTATGTCGGATTTTGACGTGATTAGGGTGGGAGAAAATAGGGTCGGTGAAAATGTGAGTGACAGGTTGAAGACGACAAATAACATGGCCCCCCACCTTAGATACAAGAGTCAAACGGTGGAAGGTCGGAATCTCAGAAATTTCGTGATAACCAATGAATCTCCGAAAAACACTCAAACACTCACTGACCACCTCATACCTCACGTTGCCCCCAAACTGACCCACTCCACTCCCCTGCATGGTCGGAAGGGTTCCTTCTCTCCTTCTAGCTACCGCTCAAGCTTTTCGCTTAGCCCTCCAGCGTGCGTGTCAAATGCACAGGCGTACCTTATTGGAAATGACAGATGAGTGGCGAACGAGTGGGTACGGGTGGGAGTGATGGAGGTGGACGTGGACTTATAACCTGAGTCAGTGGTGGCTATTTTTTTTTATTCATTTTTTTTTTCCCTCCAAAAAGATCTATTTCTGTTCTTGTTTTTCACCTCTTTAATGGTCCTCCCTTTTACCTCTTTCTTGGCTCTCTCTTCGTCTTTCTTCGTCTCTCTTTTTCGTCCACTTCCACAGCAACGGGCTTGGTTCCAGCGCTGGTTTCGGGCCGTTAGCCGACAATGGCGCACGCCGACACTATAGACTTCTCCCCACCTCCTTTTAGTGGCGGCCGTGCAGCCTAAAATAGCCCCAGCCATTGTCCACCCACAATTGCAGCAGGGAAAAGCGATACGAGGAGTGAGGAGACATTAGCAAAATGAAAGGAAAAAAAATCATATGAAGAAAACGTGAAAAAAGTTGATAATCTGGCCAAGTCGACCCTTGTGATTACGAATATGCACTTCTTTTTCCGATATTCTCATTATTTCCCCCTTCTAAACACTCCTTCCCACCTCCACTCTCCTCACTGTCTTACTACCCATTAAGTTTAATATCAAGTGTCGAAGAGTTGCACTATCAACTCTGTTGTGCGCCAGGATTGGCCCAATACAAACAAAAGCCCGGCTAATAGGGTTGCTGGACGTATGCTGGACGTATGTATCGGCTCAGGCAGGCTCACGTGATGTTGCGCGAGGGCAGGAGGGGCACAGTGCGGCAATGGTGGACTTGGAGAAAAAATGGCCTGAAAAAAAAAAAGAGTAATATTTCAAATTTTTTTTTGAGAATTTTCAAAATTTCAAAAAACCTCCAAAACTTCACCCACTCCCGTCTGTCCCGCCTATCCCGCGTACACCTGCTCAGCAACAATCTACTGCGGCTACAGTGGACAAATCCTATGTCTAATGATCCACTCTTAGACTCACGCCGATAGTCTAAAGCTATCATTTTGTTTTATCATAGCTGCTGAGCTTGGGCTTTCATGTGCTTAAGCACTTTCCGTCCGTTAGCCGAACCGGAAGAGGAAGGACCGATTGTAGCGGTGGGTAGCAGCTCCCAGGAGATGCTCAAATAACATTTCCGTTAGTGCAATCGGAGGCGCTAGAGGTGCTGGAAAGGTGCGATAAAGGCGCTAAAGTAGCCGCTAGAACGAGCTAGGGCTAACGGTTCGAGTGAGACAGCTTTGCGATTTTATATAGGACCATTTCTGTAGCTTTTTTGTGTACATTTTTAATCCCATTTTTCACCACAAAATTCCGTCCGTTTTTCCCTCACTCATGGTCCCCCCTTCCAATTTCTCTCCAGCTCATTAAACTTCCCTTGTCTCGTCTATTGTAGCCTTGAAGCGTGGGTTGACGTCAGTTCCGTGGATTCAAGATTAGAATGATGAAACGAGATTTGCAAGTGTACGAGAAGTCGTTATACGAGTTATACAGGATATAGCTCAGTTGCTGCTTAGTAAGACATATCACAGACCTACGACACTACAACCACACAAAAAAACTTGTCTCAGTAAAGCACTTTTTTTTCCACCATTGGCTCCGCTCAAACTCCGTCAACTCCCTCCTCCGCCGACTCCGCCTGCTACGTTTGCATTGCACCACCTCCAAGAAGTGTAGTCAGCGCTGGCTGCACATTTGTTTGGAGCCGCATGGTGCACGGAAGACTGAATCTGGCGAGATCTGGCCACGCTTGCCACGCAGGCTGCAACTGGTTCCGGACTCGTTTCATTTTTTTCGTTTTTCTCGCCTCATCTCGTCTTTGTCAACAGAGGTGCATCTAGGGCTGCCAACTGTGATGCTAACTGGGATACAATTTCATTTCAAAACTTTGCGCGAAGCCAGAGCTTAGGGCTAACAATTGGACCGAATAGAAGCAGAAAAAAGCAGGAAAAAATACTTCCGAAAACAGGAAAAAATACCATCGAAAATAGCCGAAAACAGCAATCTTCCTTCCTATACGTGTGCACCTGATTATTCATCATTGCTGTATTCCTCTATTGATTCAATATCCCTCCTACATCTTTGCTTGCTCGGTTGCTGTCTAGATACGACACTTGTGACATCCCCAACCCAAGTTTACTGTTCCTCACCTCACTCACTCACCTGTCAATCATTTTCCTTCGGCCCGATTCCCCGTGACAGCTGCAAAACAAAAGCTCGCTTAATAGACTCGACGCTGAGATGCCGCTTGCCCTACGTCGGAGATGATAGAGGGGGTTTATGATAGAAGAAACGAGAGAGGGTGACTAAGCAGAGGAAGGAGTAACTATAGAAGGTGTTTGTAGGTGGTGGGCGATGAACGGATAGGTCGTTTACTATGTTTTGGCTTACTAATCATATACTACATCACTCGCTTATACACACTCTTTGAAGTAACAAACAAGTTGCAGCAAGTCCCTATTTTGGCAGGTGGAGAATGAGACAGGGTGATGCTGTGGTAAGAAGTGTAGATAGCAGGTGATTATTGATATAGGTAGAGACTAGATATTGTACTATGGGGATGGCCACAGAAATGCCGTCTTTTTTCATTTTATTTTTGGTCATTTTTGCCCTTTTTTCTGTCATCTTTGATCTGTTTCCACTGTGGTTTCCCCATTCCTCTCCTATCATAGCAATCTGAAAATCCAATACAAACCGTCCCTTGTACCTTCTACACAGCGAAGAAGAGCTACCACTGTACCTTGTATAAGCGCCCGTGGGATATTAAATTTAATCAGAAACAACCCAAGCCCTGTAGACTCAAGCTTGGGGGGCTCAAAGCCGTCTAAACTCGCCCAATTACTCCACATCTGCGGGGCCCACGGTTCTCAAAGCAGCAAACAAGTCGGCTCAAGAGTGGCATGTTGCAAAAGCAATCATGACAGGGAATACTAGGCTATTACTGAAATAGCGGTAATACGACCAATACCCCTAAGTAGACACACTACATACCAGTATGTCCTGTAGCTAAGAGGCCATCGTCTTATACAGCAGGCGAAGTTGTTGCTGGTATCATTGTTAATATTTTCTTGTGCAAAGATCGACAGTGTGAATTAGGAGTCGTCATCGAGTTGATAGCCGCAGTGACGTCATGTTGGGAGGACTGGTGACACCATATTGAAGTTGCGGAGAAGAGTGTTTCAGTGTTTCAGCTGAGGTCGTATTCAGGCTCAATTGGCTCATGTTTCTCGGTTAGTGATCGAATTGGGTGAGTGGAGTGGTTGTGAAGTAGGGCATTAAGGGGAGATAGTGTGCCTTTGGTATGGTGAACCAGCAGACCATATAGGGACCGTCTGTAGCTGTACGTGAGATTATTAAGTCAATTAAGAAGAACCTCGACTCTTGATACCAGTATCAATTCAACCGTTACCATCCGTTTCACTTAGCTCATCACTGGAATACTTCCTATAGTTATCAATTCTTAGTCTTTCAGAGGAGTCCTATTCGTAAGATGAAGGAAGATGGATTGAAGTGTCTCACAACAAGACGTCCATTAATGCTGAATTGAACATGTAACAGAAGGTCTTATTAGAGTACTGTACTTGTATCAATGGCACTATTTGTATTTTGAAAAATGGCCTTTGGTTGTTCTTACTGAAGCATATCGTTGGTCTCCATTAAGCTGCTTACGGAACAAGTGCACTTAGAGGGGGTACATAGTGCTCTTGCAGCGACTTCAAATTCACAAGGCCAGTATAATGCTCTTTGAGGATGTGAACCCCTATACACTGAAGATTCTCTACTGCTTATTAACTGGCCATTCTCGAGTCTACTTCCACCTAGACAAGTCCTTCAGGGTATCACATCTTAGGTCATAATGGTACACCCTCCAATTAGTCATTGATTGTCAATATGTTGATACTGGGTCCTAAGTTGCACAAAGGAGTATTTTTCAACTCGTTAGTGTCTCCTGAATAGGTCTTTGTAGTTCTTCTTTGGTAATTGTGTACAATAATACGCTCTTAGTCTGCTCTTAGTCGTACTTATTGCCAAGGACTCCTATCAAGGGTTCTCCAAACAATGCTCCTTTGTGAACACCTTGTCAACATCTTTGTTAGCAGTTCCTTGTTAGCCCTCCCTTGTCATAGCGCCTTTGTTAATGTGGGACACTCCACCACTAATCAACTCCTCTCAAGTTACGATACTCTTACAGTGACTATCCAAAGAACCATGATAAAGACACTTCCTAGATTAGTCCCAAAATTACGAATGACAATGTCCCTGCTTCAGTTGTTGATATGAGTTCATTCTGGGATCTTCTGCTTCTTCAAAAGTCCCCCAATTCGTCTATACTCCTCTAGACAAGACTCTCAGGTACAGGTACCACATTAAACCAACCCTTCTACCCTCTTTCAATACCCAGTAAGAATATTTTATAACTTGAAGTATCTTAAGAATCAGTTGCAATTACAGGTAGGTAGTGTCTTCTCCGATACCTCTTCTAGGGGTGATACTTCTTAATTACAACTTATCCTCACACCTTTCAAGGGCACCTCTTCTACTTTCCCCCTAGTCTTAAGTATTCAATGTATTATGCTACTTGGAGTCAGTCTTGGTGTCCTTAGTGTCAGTCTTGGTGTCCTTGGCATCAGCCTTGGTGTCCTTAGTATCAGCCTTCACATCCTTACCATCCTTCACATCCTTACCCTTAAGTTGAGCATCCTGCTCTTCGACTTTACTGGCAAGCTTCTCAACTAGAGCAGTGAGAGAATCAATCTTGTTCATCAAGGGCTTGAGTTCCCATCTCACTCCAACCTGCTCGGTTTCACAGTGGTAAGGGTTGAGAACCTTGAGAGACTGGAGCCATTCCTTCTCGGAAGAGTATCCTTCAATCTTGAAATCAGGAGTATCAGCCAGCTCGTCGACAACCTGAGCTCTGCAGGCAATAGCAGTCTCATCCGCATCATCGTATCCATCAGAAAGATCCCACTGACAATCATCTTCATTAGCATCATCAGGAGCATGTCTAAGACGGTTGTAGGCGACTCGTCGGGCCATCTTGGACTCATGGATTCCAATACCAATCAACACGGGGAAGTAGATGACATACATGATGCTATCACAGAGAGACTGGTACGATTCTCTAGACAGAATGAGAGAAAGGGGGGTAACAATGACCTCAATAATGTTAAGAGGAGGCACAAAGACGTTCTCATCAGGAGCTCGAATGAACCACAAAGTCTTCTTGGCAGTCAGAGCAAGAAACTCGTCACTTCCATTATCGCAAACATGCTGGTACGCCGTGTTGAAGAGCGCAATCAGAATGTTGAGCAGCAGAGTGGAAATGACAAAGGTGCAAATGTAGTAGAGTACCATGGCGTAGGGAGGCGCAAAGTTCTCAAAGGCGTCGAAAACAGGCGATGAAAGAACGGTCTGAGTCAGAACATTGAGAATCATAGACATGGAGTCTGCTTTTCCATCGGAAAGATCAAGACCAAGGAAGGCTTGCAGGAAACCAGCCAGAACGATAGCCAACAGAACAAAGAAAACGATCGACTCCTTCATGAGCTCTTCAAGAACCACAAGCATGATACCAAAGAACCGTTTAGTATCGAGGAAAAGAAGCAATCGAGACCAAACAAACGGAGCACAGCAGGCCAGCAGTCTGTAGGAGGTTCGTGCGTTGGTGACAAAGGGAATGATATCGATATCACGTGATAGAGATCTAGACAGCAGCTGGTTGGCCATAACAAGAGGTTCGTGTTTCCCTCCAAAGATTTTGATCAAAAACGAAACAGAAACAATGAAATAAAGCGAGTTATTGAACACGTTCCAGAAAGACAGGTACCGCATTCCAACATGGAACAGCTTGGTAGCTTCATCCAAGATAAAAGACAGGGTCATGATGTAAAAGACCACTTCTCCAGTTCTCCATCTTCTCAACGGTCGTTCTCCTCCATCATTCAACGCCCACGTGTACGCCACCACGTACAACAGAGACACAATCAACTGCAACAGATTCTGGTACTCTGGAGTCTTGACTCTTTCGGGGTTGAAATGGGTCCAGAATTTGCTACAGTCGGTATGGTTGTACATGATGTACTCATTGGGGTTTTCTCCACTCTGGATGATCCAGCCTCGCCACATCCATTTGATACATCTCTGGAATCCACTGCACGAAATGACAATGGTGGAATGCTGATCAATGGCCATTTCCAGGGCGTTGAACGGAGTAGAAACAATTCCGTTCAGATTGATGGTATATCGTTTAGCCAACATGACCAAAAACAGGTACCGTTCATCTGTGCATCCGTCAATGATTTTGACCGCCAGTCTCTGTGCACATTCGGCTCTTTGACCGTACAAAGTGGAGTCATACAACTCATCATCAGCCAGATCATTGTACCATCTGGTGACGGTCAGAAGCGCAAAAACAACACAGCCTCGGAACTTGCGTTTCGACTGGTCCGTAGTGCCTCCACAGGCCTCAAAACACTTGCGAACAAGCACATTGGTGACAATAGGAGAGTCAGCAGCATCGACGTATTTTTGCTCGATCGCTACGGGAACGGCCGCGTCCACAATGGCCTTGAGCCGAATGGCGATTTTGAGCGTCTGAGACGCGTTGGGCGGCTCCAAGATGATGGATCTCGATACCGGCAACGACATATTGGATGGTGATGAGGAAGAGGAGAGGAGAAACAGAACGTACGAGGTATATGGTCTTACATGGTCGAGGGGGAAGAGGTAATACAATATAGAGTTGAAGGCTGTGTAGGAGGGGACGTTGAGGAGCTGATTTGGAGACGATTTTGTATGAGAATAGGTAGGGGAAAAGACGTAGGACGCGTCTGTTTCGTGTTTGAAAGTGATCTACGGCTTTGGTTGCCTAAAAAAACTCCTCCCGTACCATCTTTTAGAGACTCTAGTATCTCCTCAAACTATACTGTTAGACGAAACTTACAGGCACGGCTGCACAACCCGTGCAGGACAAGCTGTAGTTAAAGTGGAGACGAAAAATGGGGTCGGAGAATAAAGGTGTTTTTGGGGTGGTCTTAGGGGGAATTTTACAAAGACGAAGACGCAGTTTTGATCTAAATCGTCGAGTTAGTGGGTGGACCATTTTTCAGACGTTTTCTCCTTGTATTCAGGCTTATAGGTGTTTTTGGAAAATGTGGAAATTATTCTTTCCATTGTTGTAAAGTTTAGCTAAGAGCTGGGGTACGGGAAAGGTCATTTATCTGGGCCAAAAATGATCGGATCGGGCTAAAAAGTTGTAATTCAGTAGAAACCCCCGTATTCTACGGGGTGACAAAATATGGGACGGCTGAATTCGTTATTCGTCATTCTATCCGCCCTCATATCGTCCCATTCAGGGGCATGAACTAAGCATAAATGCAAGGAGTATAAAGAGATTGTGCTTGGATTGTGTTTCATGTTGAGAACGTAATTTCGCATCAAAAACACCTCAAGGATCAAGTCGTATTCATGTCGTGGAGGTGGTGGGCCAATGATGGTACAGCATTGATAAAACAACTATAATGTGCTGGTATCGTATTGTAAAAGTGTTCAGTTCTTGTTCTTCTTGGTCATGCAAAAACAAGACATTGTCTAGCCAAGTGCAGGAGAGACAGGTCAGAAGCATTATCAATCTGATCGGATGGTTAAGGATTTCCGGATTTGAAAACTTGTTTTTTCACCGTATAGGAGATACTCAGCCACTTAATCTCTTTTGTGTTCTCCTTTTTCTACCACCGTATAGGTTCCACGTATTCAGCTCTCACCTGCCAAGCTGTCACCGCAAGAGGAAACTCGACGTTATAGGTTGGTCTGTGTGGTACGGTTACAGCGTATGGAGTAATATTTAAGAGGAGACATTGATTGGGTAATGTAAGCGGGGAATATGAGAGGGTGTACGAGGCTGTACGATGTGGGAGGAGATACGAATGTCCAGGTGTCTAGGATGTGTCTTGTCTGTGGAGTGTCTTGAGATAAGACAGGGTCTAATGTCGCATAAGTGAACCAGTCTCAGATCGAAGAAAGACTCGAATCAAGCATTGTCAAGTCTTGGTTACAGTGAAGGTCAAAGTCTTGGCTAAGGTGAGTGCTGAAGAGGGGAGGTGGAGGGGGTGCTGGAAGATCACCTCTACAGCAAAAGAGATTAGAAAACATATAAGAATGACTCTAGGAAATATAGTGGAGCCATTGTTTATGAAATAGTATCTTTCTAGAGCAGATTAGCTGTTCAGTGACGTCTATCAATTGTAGATATTTTGTCAAGTATACTTAGTTGAGCTTCTATGAGATCAATACTGAGAGATGAGTCTACTCAATGAGGTGAAACTGAGATCTAAAAGATACAAGAATTGTATCCACATATTCAAGACTCGTTTGAACGTTTTCCAAGAACGTTTTCTCCAAGTTTCTTCCACTTTAATATCGCTTCTTTTGCCCGAATAACTTCTCTTCTCTTGGATGACTTATGGGCCTTAAAGACACCTCTATAAAGTCCATTGTAGAGAGATGAGTCCACCCAGAGGGGACAAATTGAAATCAAGAGAAGAAAATAATTGTTTTTGACGTATCTAGAAGCTGATTGAATGATATCTGTGAGTTTCTTTTTCCTTAATATTGCTTCTTTTGGCTGGATAGCGTCTCTTCTCTCGGAGGAATATAGGCCTTAGAGGTGTCTTTATGAAGTACAATGTAGAGAGACGAGTAGTCACTCAGTGAGGTCATACTGTAATGAAAAAGATGAAAAATGAGTCATTCAATAAGTCTTCTTCCATCTTTTGTCTTCTTTTTACCTTCCTTCGTTTCGCCATATTTAGCGCAATATTTAGCGCTCTAAGTCACAATTCCTTTCTTCGCTTGAGTGATAGAGATGGGCATAGGACCTTACAATAGGCTATGATCCATAGAGTATAGAGCTCCTTGGATAACGTCATTTAGAGACAAAAAAACATACAATTTACATGTAGTTAGCTCCAAATCCATTCAATGACTGTATTTGACCTTCTTATCGCTTTATCTACCGTCTATTGAACTAGTTTCTCTCACGTGCCAATATCCTTAACCAACCTACCGATAGCTACTCTTAATATCATAAGGGTAACCTATATACCATCACCCCAAGCTGATCTAAATCCTCCATTGACTTAAAAACAACACACCTCCTGTTTATAGATCACGTGACCTGCTCCTCCCCTAACCTGCTCCTCCCTAACCCGCTTCCCTCTCACCCCTCTCACTACCCCACACTAGTCTGAACGTGACCATCCCCTCAGTCTAAGAAGAAAACATGGCAGACTGTACTGTAGAGAGTCTGTTGATTATGTAATCAAACAAACAGATGTAAACATATTCTTCTGTTTTTTCTAACATTTGATTATTATTATCACCTCTCTTTTATAGCCACCCATCTGTTTCTTGCCCATCACCTTATCATGCATAATCAAAACCTAAACTTGTTTCTTCCTCTATACACTCACAACCCACAAACACAATGAACGTTCCTCCAGAGGTGCTCGAGATGATCCTGGCGGGCCAGGACGAACTCACGCTTGTGTCGCTGGCGCTCACGTGCCGCTACGTCTTCCAGGCCGTTGCTCCGAAACTCTGGGGGGTCATGATGCCTTCTCTCAGCTACAATCACCGTTTTGTGCTATTTGAACGAGAAGCTCATGCGAAATTGAACATGTTCCATACACAAAAGGGGCCCAACAATTTCCGTGACAAGTTGAACCGGCAAATGCGGTCACGTGAAACGTCTTTTGCCAACGAACATGTCCGTCATCTCGTTTTGACAACCCCCAACTTTGACCAAAAGTTTCTCGATCGCGAAAAGTACCCCAATGTGGTCAATGTGGAGCTGGTGGTCAAGGGATGTGGGTCGATGGAGGTGGTACGGTCTCTGCGGGTCATGGACTTGTACATGAAGGAAAATCCGGAGGTTAGGGTCGCTATAGATGCCTGGTGTCATGTGCCCATGTCTGTGGAACATATTGTTCAGAGAGTCTTCTCTTTGGACATTTATGAGTTTCCAGAAGAGCAGGTAGATGGGGAATTGAAGTTGAAACAGCTACGGCTGACTAATAGCGACTCTACAAAGCCGTCGTTGAACTATTTGAGTCGATTACAGGGTCTGGAGTTTCTGGAAGTTCCTGGAATCGCCGTTTCAAGGGTGTGGATTAACACTGAGGGAGATGAGAAACCGTCTCAGACACTTCTTCATCTTCCCCACTTGACTCATCTCCGAATCAAGTGTATTAGGACTATTCCTACTGCTTTTCTCAACTCCATCGATGCTCCTAACCTGTCGACTCTAGAGCTCTACTTTCATTTCACACATACCACTTCCGGTACAAAAGAAGAAATCCGGCTGATTAATCAAATCACACCTGTTGATTCAGTCACTCATCTTCGCTTAGCTGACATCTCTGAGCCTGAAGACTTATCTGTAGTCACTCGGTACCCTCAATGCCGTCTAGTGACTATAGTAGGTAAACCCAAGTGGTCCGTTGCATCTGTTGCTTTCAATTTGATGCACACATACCAGCTTGACAGACTCATGTGGGAACGGGTCGAAGGCTCTATCCTTCAGACCACCACGTTCGAGGCCCAGCAGGCCGAAGAGACCAAAAGTCTGCATGTGTAGCTGGATCAACGGGTAGTCTTTTGTTTGAGAGAGGAGGGAGTGAAGGGGAGGAGGAGGAGGAGAGCGACGGGGTAGAGAAGGGGGAGGGAAAAAAAGAGGAGGAAGGATGGTTGGTAATGGACGGGGAGGACTGTGAGGGAAGAAGGAAGAGATGAGGTTGGATGTGAGGGAATGGGTGCGGTATCATTTCCAGGGATACAATATGGACGTCTTCAAATCATTGATGTGCCATTCAATCCAGTGAATGAGAAGTTAACAATGTCACACCTCTTGAAGTGCTTCTCAGGATGCAAGCAAAGTGCACGCCCATATCACTGGAGTACTCTTGTCATTGATTCATGTACCGGTACGATACAAGTACTTCAAAGATACACATCCCCTCCGACTATCACCAATGTCGGAGTTCAATACAGTTGTCTTCGGACTGTCTCATTATCACATGTCTCATACCCCAGTCAAAGTCGTTCTTCCGACCCACATGTTTTGCCAAGATGGTGGATGTGAGTGATCGCCGTATCATTAAGATGCAATCACTTCGAATAGGATAAATAAAAGAATTGCTCGATTCTCAATTCTCGTGTTCTTCACATTCTCACATGCCCCATTATCGTGCTATCATGGAATGTTCTCTAAAGTGGTCAAGGTTAAGTCTGGACTTGAAGCAGCGATAAGGAAGCCACATTCAAAGAAGGAAGGGATAAAGAGAAGAAAAGAAAAGAAAGGGGATATCGAGCAACAATGATATTATCAATCTGCAAGGAATATCATCAGACTATCTCAAGTATCTTGCAACACATGTTTTCATTGTTGTAAGAGTGCATACGGTCAGTCACCTTTCGTACTCGCTCAGTCACATCACCGAGTCATGCGGCTTTGTACTCAGTGCTTCTCTAAAGCTTCCGTCGGTTCCTCGTCCGCATTTAATACACCCCTTGCTATGCACCGCCACAACGGCTCTGCTTGGCGTGCGGTTATCCGAGCGTGTTGTGTCTCTCTTTCACGTTATTAACTCCGCATTTTTCTGTGGCGTGGGGGTCAGCCACAGGCGGGTCTTTTATCAATGTGGCGTATCCAACGGGGCAATGTGGCAGACAAAAAGGTGGATGACATGGGTTATACAGCAATAATCAATCGGTAAAATAATAATAATTTGTTGTGTAAAAAATCAACAGCAATATAAGTCATAAAAAAAACAACAGATTCCTAAAAGACCGTTTGTAGAAATGGTACCCTTATGACTGATCATATTCCATCTCTTTCGGCTATCAGCGCCGTGCATTAATTAGTATTCAAAAATAATGTGCGTGACATCGGAGAAGTGGAGAAGAGGGGAAGAAGGAGAGGGAAAAGAATAGGTGGGTGGTGGTGTTTTGAGGGCTACCATAAAGTGTTGATGAACCGACTTCTTTTCTATGAATATAACTGGGGTCACGTGATTACCACACTACCACTTCCTCCTCTCTCTTCACAGCCACTATCTTGTATCTCGTATCAGCTATCCATGTGGCTCATGTCTTAAAATTTTTGAATCAGAGTTTTTATGTGCGCAACATTTAAGTTGGGAGAGATGGGTGGCTAGGGGGAGGTATGAAAGGGTCTGTTTAGGGGGGCAGAAATAATATATGGATATGGCTTATACTAGTGTTGATAGAATCTCCTGAGTTTTCTCATTCTAGTGGTACTTTTCTTACCCTCACGTGACCTTTATTGATGCTGATAAAGTTGGTCCCCTTTCTTCTCCTCTAAGTTAACCCTCTGCAGCAATGTGGTGGCTAGCCCCCACTCGCCACAGGTCCGTTACTCCCTTGGGCAAAACCCTAGTCTTGTTCCGCCCTGATTGCGTCTATTTAGCAAAGTATTAAAGTGCAGCCACCGCCACACTTTTGACATCAACAGTCTACAAGGTCATCTCTCTTTACAACATGACCACTCAACAACCAATGGACGATCTCGAAATGGCGCCTGCGGTAACCACATCGTCTCAGGAGACCCAGGGCAAGGGCAGCGAACAGACAGCAGCGTCGCCAGACGTTTCCGCGGACAAAAGTCGGCCCCCCATGTCATACCTCATGTTGCGTATCAAGTACTTTAGTCCGGCGTGGTTTGCGTCGGTTATGGGCGTGGGCGTGTCGGGAGGCATTCTGTACACGTATCCGTTCCACGCGCGATGGCTGGAGATACTGGGTGAAGTTATCTGGGCCATTTCTCTGGGCATGTTGGTCGTTTTCAGCGTCATGTTTTGCGCTCGATTTATCCTGTTTCCAAAACAGTTTATGAAAATGCTCAAACATCCCGGTCAGTCAACGTTTCTGGGATGCGTGCCTATGGCCTTTTGTACCACTATCAACATGGTGCACAACATCTGGGGACAGAGTGGATGGCTGGCATGCTACATTCTGTGGTGGTTCAATGTCGTCATGTCTCTGGCCACGTGTTGGGGCGTGGCTACATCCATGTTTTTCCTCCACAAACGAACCCCAGCCATGCTCAACGCTACCATGATTCTACCTATTGTCTCGGTGGTCGTTTGCGCTGCTACAGGCACGCTTTTCTGGGATAACATTCCTCACCATCTCCAGGGTCTCCAGCTCGTCGTCTGTATCATGATGTGGGCCAACGGACAGTGTTTGGCATTTGCATTTGTCACTGTCTACGTCTGGCGATTGCTGTCGATCGGCATGGTTCCCCCTGCCCTAGTCATCTCCAACTTTCTTCCCGTTGGACCTCTGGGTCAAGGCTCTTTTGGCATTCTGCTCATGTCCAGTGCAGCGCAAAAGTATCTGCTCAGACAGTTCCCTAACGAGGCTCTGGACGCGGGTGTTGTTGGCCAGCTGGCAAGCACAACCTCTCGAGTTGTCTTCACCCAGTTCTACGAGTTCCTCGGAATTTTCATCGCGCTCTTCCTCCAGGGATTTGCCTTCTTCTGGCTCTTTGTAGCCTTCACCTGCTTGGCATACACCCCGCCCAAGCAGTTTGCTATTGGCTGGTGGGGCCTCACTTTCCCTCTGGGCACTTTTGCCCTGGGAACCGCCCGAATGGGTCTCGAGCTGGATTCTCTTGCATTCAGAATCCTCAGTGGCATTTCCGGCGTCATGGTCTGCATCTTCACGCTCATCTGCGCCCTGGGATCCATTCGAGACGGCATTATTGGCAACAAAATCTTCCTGGCTGCCCAGGACGAAACTGATCCTCTGGAGCAGTAGCAGCACTAGACTAACCAGCATTATTTATTATCATAATAATCATTAATAGAGATGAGCAAGGGATGTAGAGTGTCAGCGTAGTGTAAGTGATGTAGATGAAGTCACTGGGTGGAATACAGAACCGTACTTGTACCGTATTGTATTCTTCGTGTATTAAATCGTATTAAATCCCTAAAATGTTGATAAAATCATTAATTTATTCTTATTAATCTGTCTAATGTATGAACGTCTATGTATAAATAAGATGCAAGGGTTAGTTCTTGGATCGGTTCTTGTACTGAAAGTAGAGGTACTGGACTCCTACAAAACAGTCGAGCGAGGTCTGAATGACAGAACACATGATGAACTGCGACGAGATTTCAGCTTTACCAGAAAGAAAGTAGGCGAGTTTGGCGAGATCTCCTCCAAGCCACGATACCAACAGCGACAGTCGGAAACCATCGACACTCTGACGCTGGTGGTTCTTGATGATCTGAGGCAGAGGCAGCACTGCTTCAATCAACAGACCAATGGCTCCAATAGTATCGACATAGATGGGATACGAACCAAACAGAAACTGTAGAATGACCAGCCAGACAGTGAATTTGACCAGGAAAGACCAGTACAGCTCGTCGTTGCTCCAGTTCCAAAAGTTGAACGGTCTTGTCGAAGTGGTGTTGAGGTCAGGATACAGACTCTTTCCTCTGGACTTGAAAGCTGTTGAAACAGAACGAGCAAATTGTTGTCTGTGTTCGGAACGGTATGTTTCCGGTGACATGGCCTGTTTTACACCAGCATATGTGGCCTTTAGAGGTCCTAGAAGACCCAGAAACTCGAGAACTCGTTCAGTATCTGATCCTGGAGGAGTAGTCTTTTCCTCTGAAGCAGCAGAAGCAGAAGACATGTTTCCCAGCTCGATATCGCGTTCATCAGCTCGAGGTCGGTACTGCAGCGCATACTTGAGCAGGAACAAGTGCATAATGATCATGACAATAGATTGAACCAGTAGAGACAGTTCAAAAGGTCGTCCAAACCAAAACATGACTCGCAAAATAGAAGAAACCAGCATAATGCCACAGACATCGATACTGAAGCCCGCCGACGATTTTTTCCGTCGAATCGCCACCAACGTATCTCCATACGACGTCACTGGAGAAGTGATCAACGTCAGACCCATGAAGTTGCTAATGGTGAGATAGGAGAGGAAAAAACCTGGCCATCCTAGGTCGTCTGTAGCCACCATAGCCGCCACGGCTCCTAGAGCTCCTACCGAGTCGCCGATTTTCTCTCCGAGATGTTCTGATTGCGACATGGTTAGGGTAAGAAGAGGAGGAAAAGGAGAGTTGTATGTTGTTGTGTTGACTTTACGAGAGACACTCTGCGATGATCTTTGGAAATAACTCAACCTTAGGTTTGACGTGCATCAATGGAGTAGGTCGAGGGAGAAGTTGGAGGTGGCTAGAAAATGGAGGGAATTGGGAAAAACGGAAATGAAACGGTGATTACGTTGAGTGAAGTCGTGGCTGTTGATTCATCTAACTTTTAGGTCTGTAGCTCTACTATCCAACACTGTTGTAGTCTACTGATAACGGATAAAAATAATAAAGGGTTTATTTTTAAACAATCAGGGAGATGCAGGGAGATTGAGATGTGCTGACAAATCGTGTGGAGAGGGAAGATACAAAAAACAAAAAAGACGACAAATGGGACTATGGGTGCGTCTGTGTCGTTATTGAGACTCTTACTAAGCAAATGAAGGGACTGGTATACTTCTCCATTCTCAAGTCATAGAGATGGAAGGTGTCGTCAACTATAGAGACAATTGTAGAAGTTGAGAGGCGTAAATTTCTTCATAGTGACCAAGAAGTCTTCCAAAAGACTAGATTTGGGTCCATGGGTGTGTCTATGCCTTTCTGAATACCTCCTAGGGTGGTACATGCTCTTATAGTCCGTTCTATACTCTCAATGGAGCAGTAGAAGGACGCTGTTCAAGTAGTCACTGTCTGTTCAGTTTTTTCTTCATAGATGGGTTGAGTACAATAGGTATTTCCCTTGTCTTCTTTCTCATCCGTCCACCTTTGAAATACACTCTCAGCAGTTCCACTACAATCACTCAACCAACCATAACCATCATATAAATATGTACATCTTCTATCTTTCCAGGCCACTTGGGAAGCTGGCACTGTTGAGGTGGAGTGCTGTCTGTTAATAGCAGCAGGGTTTCCTGGCATTGCTCAAGCTCTGGAGGTCTATCAAGAGAGAGGCTATCAGATGTGTCAGAGTCCTAACCAAACGACCTGTAGTAGAAAGACCTAGGGTATCTGTTATTAATCCAACAGTCCAACAGAGCCATTCACCTCGATCTCATACTTCTGGTAGCTTCTTAAGGCGCCTCTTCGCTTCCTTATAACTCTCCTAACCACGTAACCAACATATCACCCCTCCCCCTCACTTCTCCTTCTTCAGTTTCCCCTTCTCTGCTGCTTTTCTTCCTTCAAACGAGTACAATCCTGCTCCTGCAAAGAGAAGCACCGTACCTAGGATCGTCAGACTAGACAAGGAATTGCCAAACATGACGACTGACAATAACAGGGACACGAACTTTCTCACATTAAGGACAATTCCAACTGTTAGGGCAGAAGTAGCTCCACTCAACTTGTTAACTCCTCGAATGCACAGATACTGAGTGGTAGCATTGAGCATCAACCACATGAAGGCTCTAGACACGTGCAAATCGTACCCTAGAGTATCAACATGTAACCTAGGATGAGCTCCCCAAACACTCCAAAACTGACGTAAGATATCGTTAGCAAGGGGTAAGAACAAAGGTAACGAGAGGAAATGAGTGTAGAACAAAGACTCGCGCCAATTGCCTCCGTATTTTGAATAAGTAGTCTCAGAAAAGAGTCCTTGATAAGAAGACAATATGGCAGCTACCAGAAGAAGAACTATACCTAGAACAAACTGGGTAGTGGTAGCTTTTTGTTTCGAGTCTTTGTTAGGAGCTTGAGAGAAGGTGGCTAGAATAACTCCGGCTGTCAAAATACCAACACTCATAACCTGACCCTTGGTATACTTCTTTCCCTTGAGAACACCCATAATCATAGTAATGACTGTTCCTCCAGACCGGAAAATGATATGTAAGGGAACAGAAATGTGCAGTTTCCATACATAGTTGTTTATCACCGAAACTAGAAAGAAAAGAAGCACAGAAACGGCCCATCTGGAGTATGGTGCCTTTGAGGGCTTGAGAAAGAAGGGTTGAGAAAAGTCCACGAAATGGAAAAGACCTTCAATCGACACAAACAGGAATTGAACAAACGTGATCAACGATCCTGAATCGGGAATGTCCTTCACAATGGCCTCTAAAGTGAAGACATTGGAACAACATCCTCCAAAGATGAGACTCGCAATTCCCAGCCATTCTGTAGCTGAAATGGAAACAGCAGTGGTGACGATAGAGGATGTGGAGTCACGTGACTTGGCGTTGTCTTTTATCACGTGATCTTCCTTTTTCACCCCCCTCTTGGTCACTTGACTCTTGCCACTCATTGCTGAAAATGGAGTGATCACACACCACACGTGCTGCAGGGCTTGAACGTAGATTATGTATGTCGGGTTAGGGCTGATGTTAGTGTGTTTTTTGGGGAGGATACGTGTCAGTCACGTGGTGGCAAGGGAGGATACGGGAGTTGACACGATTTAGCGAGTTTTTCTTGGTTTCGGGGTCTTTCTTTATGATATATGGTGAATATTAAAGAAGTTACCCCATTAAGGTGAGTTGTTTGAATTTTGAAAGAACAATTGATTTGGGTTATTCCAGGGAAAATGGAGGTAATTGGGGGAGAAAAGAGGAGGCCGAAATAGAGGGATTGAGTCATATTGAACGAGTGAAAATTGCTTAGTAAGTTTTTTAAAGTGAACTGGATTTGTTTTGGTACCTTTTTTGGTTCTTTTCAGGTCTTTCGGTGTCTATTGTTCTCATCTCCATCTACTTGGATTTACTTAGCTCTCCCAACTAAACCTAACCAGAATGATAATATCTACGCTCTCCAAATACCAATAATACTCCTGATATTGACCAAATAAACACCAAATAAGTTGATAAACCGACTATTTCCACTGTCCTGATTCTTTTTGTCACCTTAAAACCCCGAAAAAGTCATTAAATTCGCGATGTGCTTACACCCCCTCGCCCTCTTCTACGCCTTACTGTCACCCACCGTCACCTTCCGATATAGTGTAGGGGCTATCACATCACGCTCTCATTTTGAGACCCGTGGAGACCGGGGTTCGATTCCCCGTATCGGAGCACGTGACCAAAGTCTTCTTTTTTGCCTGAATTACTGGATCAAAGCTCAGCGGGTTCCTTGGAGCGATATCGTTGAAGTAGTCAACAAAACTCCAACTAACTTTTTAGAGTCGACTAAACTTGAGTAAAGTACTTCCTACGAGAGACTAGAGCTGATATGGACCTTCAAAAAAGGCCATAAATAATTGATTACACTACAGTTTTAACGATCCAGGTTGATTACAACCCTCCAGATCAATACCCCCGAAACCTTCCCTCGCTTTGACGCGTAGAAATGACAATTAAATCTCCTCGAAACCTTTTCAGATGACTTCCCCGATGACTTCCCAGTTCACTCACCTCCTACATCATCCATTAATGAAAATAGAACCGGTAGGTAATCTTTTCTTGCAGGGACCACCATATGACGATTCATATGGGGCGTGACGGTCGTGGCAGATGTCTGAGGTAAGGATATGTCGTAACTAATAAGTATTTTGATGTCTGCTGGCCTGGATCTCTTGGTCTTGGAATAAGTAACCTGCCATTTCGGGAAAAAGACTCTTAACCTGTCACAATCCTCATGTCACCTTATAATTGCGTTTGTGTTGTGACACAAACCAAAACTTGGATTGTGCACTTCTTTGCCCCCCTGTTCCTCGCTTGACACCATTAACACCCCCCCTCCACTCCGGCCGTGTTGGAGACATAACATGATTGCGTCCGCCGCTTTGGAAGTGGAGGGGTTGTGTGAGTGGTGTGGGGGAGGAAGAAGGATTACGCACCTACAGGCAAGATATTGTATTTACGTGGTGGTACAAGTACTCCGTATTGGTATACCTTATTAGAAAAGGGAAGCTGATGAGACAGTTGAAGACATGAAACGATAACATTGGTAATAGTACATCTGGTCGACAAGTTTCCACCTCTTGTCTGGCACTGCTATCGGAACTAACTGTTTCGTGATGTGTTATACTTCATTGTTTTCAACATCCATACTTGTAACTACTTGTAATAAAATACAAGCACTGTCTCCTCCATCACCTCTTCGGTTACATCTTCATGGCCTCTTTTATAACAGCTTCCCCTTCTTCTCTTCCTTTTACTTTTCTCCTTCGTCTACTTCGTCTACTTCCTCTACTTCCTCTACTTCCTCTACTCCCACCTGAGCTACCTCTCTGTCTTCTACCACTCTCTACACTCTCCACTCTGCTCACATCTGCTTCGCAGATGCTGTCAATATATACATGCATTTTAATTATTCACTTCGAAAGCCAAAGCCGTGGGACTATTCAACCGTCCATTCGAACTCAGGCTGGTGGAAGAAGGCGACTCGGTCAAATGACGAGTCATGCTAGAATTCAACAACTTCTCCTTCTCCAATCTAGCCTCCAACACCTTGATTCGGTCAGCGTACGATCGAGTCTCCGCATCCTTTCTTTCTCGTAGAGACCGTAGAGCCTCTCTGAACGCGTCTCTCTGGCCCTCCACCGTTCTCAACTTTTCTCCCATCGGTCCTCGAGTAGAAGACTCCTCCAGAGTTCGAGACAGCGAAATCTTGTCGGCCTTGAGCTCATCAATCTGTTTCTGAAGCTCGATAGGCGATCCCACCATCTTATGGACAGCCTCGAGGTCTCTAAGCTCGGGCAACTGAGAATTCAAAGCTGTAATCTCAGAAGCCTGCTTCTCACTCTTGTCATGAAGCTCCTGCAGCTCCTTGGACAAACGTTCCACCTCCATACGAGCCGATACTAGCTGTCGACTCTTTTCCGCAAACTCGTTTTCATTGTAGAGACTAGTGTAATCAGGAGTACCTCTGAAATGGTTCTCCACCTGATGTCTCTTCTGTCGCTCTAGAAGAAGCTGTTTCTCGAGTTCCACAAGCTTAGAAGAGGCTTCAGGAACATTGGAAACAGGAGCAGAAGAGGAGGTTTCGGCACCTCTCTTGTTGTGTAGACGTCCTTCAAGAACGTATTCTCGATGCAGAGAGTCGGCTAGTTCACCAGTAAGAACAGAAAGCTCCTTTCTAAGCTGCTCAACCTCAGCAGTATCTTTGGCAATGGTGATAACCTCGTCTTTTCGAGGAGAAGAAAAGTTTCGGACTGCTCGAGGAGACATGTTATCTCTCTTGACAGAAGGAGGAGTCATGCTCGCATGATTGGTGGTGGTGGTGGATCCAGGAGTAGAATCAGGAGAAGAAGAAAGCTGACGAGACTTGACAGCCCAAGACGCCTTTTCTCGAGGAGCAGAGTCGGAGAAATCAAGACCAGCCTTGACGTCGGAAAAGTCAGCCGAAGGCTTGAGAGATAACTTATGAGGAGGATCCATCTTGGAAGAAGTGGAAGAAGAAGTGTCTGGTCGATCAGAAGAAGCGTCAAACGAATCAACAGACTCAACCGACTTTTCAACAGGTTTAGACACTTCAGTAGATGGAGCAGCAGCCACAGTGACTTCAGGAACAGTCTCTGCCACCTCCTTGACCTCGTCTTCGACTTCTCGAGTGATAGTTTCAGGAACAGTCTCAGGAACAGGCACGGGGGTGGGGATAATGGGAGACAGAATCTTCTGAGGCGCAACCTCCCCAGGAACCTTGTCAGATACCTTCTCAGACACCTCAGGCACCTTCTCAACCACCTTTTCCGGCTCAACAGTCTTTTCTTTCTCGACAAACGGATCTCTGACTTCCTCAGTATGGTTCAAATCCGAAGTTCTCATCTTATCAGTGGTAGCAGAGACAGGACTTCTGGAGCTGTAAAACTGAGGAGGAGAAACAGGAGAAGGAGTAGGCGAATCCGAAAACGCAGGGTACTCACCTCTGTACCGAGTCTGAGGCCGAGGACCGTCTTCGTCCTCACTAGCATCAGACTGTTGTCGAGACTCAGGTCGTGACTCAGGACGCTCACTATCTGAACCAGCGTCTCCTCCTACCTTTCCGCTGGCCACTGAACCAACCACAGCCTGGTTCTTCTCAACTACAGCCTCCTCCTTTTGTTCAGGAACAACAATGGGAAGAGTAGGCTGTCTGGAGATATCAGGGGACCGAGAAGAGTAAAACTTGGGCGATTCAATGGTAGCTGAATGGTCTCTGCTTTCATAGTGCTGGAAGGGGTAGCTGGGAGAAGTAGCAGGCTTAGAGATGGAACCGTTATCACGTGAAAGAGAGGAAGAAGCAGTAGTAGTGGCTTTGGATAGAGAATCTCCTCTTGTCAAGCTCTCAATGTCACGTGCAATCACCTCCTTTTCCACCCGAACAGGACTCACAATATCCTCACTTCGGTCAGCTAGTCCTGCTTCATGAAGATCGGGGTTCTGAGACCGAACAGGACCTTCAGGAAGAGGAGAACCTGCAGGAGGAATGGACTGGGGAGAGAAAGAAGCCGCAGCAGTCTGACGAGCTGATTCAGGCGAGAATTCGGGCTGGTACAACTCGGAATGTTTCTGAATAGGTGTATGTTTCGAATGAGTAGGAGACACTGCTGAAGCTTCCTTGATAGACTGAACCGGAGAAGTTTGGCCATACTTGATAGAATGAACGGGAGAAGTTTGGCCGTACTGGCTCTCCTTTTGGCCATACTGAGCGTCCTTCTGACCATACTGGCCGTCCTTCTGCTCCTTCTGAGCATAGTCATTACCTCCATAAGCCACCTTCTCAACCACCCTCTCAGCTTCCCTCTCCTTTCGTTCAAACTCGTTGCTCTGAACCTCGTTCACATCAGCAGGACCTCGGGCTAGAGCATCCTGAATAACGCTCTTGGGGTCAAAAGCAGAGTACTCAACGGGCTCCTCAGATGAAATACCGTTGGGGAAACTGGTCGTGGTAGGAGTAGGAGTCTTGGACATGACGCCAGGCACGTTCAGAGACGCCTGGTCGATATCTGGCAGCTGAGGCAGCGAAAATCCTCCATCGTCCAGTGGTTTCTTGAAATCCAGCTGCTCATCACCGGACTTTTTCGCATACTGAGACTCGTACTTGTGTTTGAACGACTCGTCAGCTTCTTCCTCGGCCTCTTCAAATGAAATATTTTCCTTGGAGTTACCGAGAGCAGGAGAACCACGTTTGACAGCGTTAGGATGAGATCCAGAAGGGTAAGGAGCCGATCCAGGAGCAGGTTTCACAGCCACGGGTTTCACGTGAGGAGGAGAGGACTCGGAAGTATCTGGAGTGTCGGGGTTAGGGGAAGCTCCAGGAGACGAGTCGTAAGCAGAGTTGGGGCCAGTGGGGGGACCGGGGCCGTATTGAGAGGGACCTGGGCCTCCAGGGCCAGGGCCAGGGCCACCGGGACCACCAGGGCCATTAGGACCGTACTGGCCAGGACCGTTGGGACCCCCAGGCCCAGGACCAGGACCCATACCACCAGGTCCAAATCCTCCAGGACCCGGTCCCTGACCCGGATTAGGAGACCCATGCATTCCTGGAGACCCGTGCATTCCAGGTGAACCATGGAAACCAGGAGATGCATGGGGAGGAGGAGGATGGAACCCTGGCCCACCTGGTCCTGGTCCTGGCCCACCTGGCCCTCCTGGTCCTCCAGGATAATAACCCTGACCAGGAAAGAATCCGTTCGGGGGCCCTCCAGGACCTCCTCCTGGCGACAACGGCCCAAATCCTCCAGGACCGTTGGGGGACATGGGGCCCGGTCCAAAACCTCCAGGACCCGGACCAAAACTTCCATTGGACCGTCGGGGACCTCCCATGGAGTGCATCGAGCCCATGGAGTGCATGGACAGTCCAGACATGGTTCTGCCTGCTCCAAAACCGCCAGGACCAGGACCAAAGTTTTGAGCAGCCTGCATGGCTCCAGAACCTAGAGACATTGCTCTTCCTCCTCCAATAGTCTGTTTACCGATCGGAGGACCGTTAATGGGTGCTCCAGAAGCCCGATGAGGCATGTAATAGTCCGATCCTGGAGGAACAGGACCCGCTGGACCGGGGTTGAACCGTTGGGGTCCAGATCGCTGTTTTGGAGGCGGTAACTGTTGCAGATGAGAGCTCTGCTGGGGATAATTACCGATATCCTGGTACGCCTGGGCGTCCTGTTGCTGCAGTTTTTGTCGTTGGGCAGCAACCTGTTTTCTATAAGCCGAGCCCGCCAGTCCCTCTGCAGTCTGAGACGGGTGCCTCAGCGTAGGGATGATGGGGTTGGTGTCACTATGGTTGAGAACCATGGACAGACCTGCTGGAGCTGCTCCTCCCTGAGAAGAGCTCATGGACATGGTTCTTCCGGACCCGGACAGTTTCGATCCGAGATTCTCAAACGCCAACTCAGGCATGGAATCGATCGGATGCGCATCACTACCAGGTCCATATTGCTGCTGCTGCTGAGGGTCCTGGTACTGTCCATAAGGCGAGTGGCCGGGACCAAAACCATGGCCTTCATTTGGAGCAAAATTTCCGGGGCTGGAATAGTCGGAATGAACTCCTAGACCGACTCCATTGTGAGGCTGGTGAAGGGAAGGAGAGGAATGTTGGGGCCCGTTGAAGGAGGCCGTGGAGCTGTTTGTGGGCATCTGGGGCCCGTAGTCGTCCTCGTCGCCCAGATACAGGTCATTGTCGTCCTTGACCTTGTCTTTTTTTTTCCAGAATCGCGACATGTGTGGTGACCAAGCGACGGAGGAGGTTTGCAAGCCCGTCGCGTCTACCAGCAGAGAGAAAGTACAAGGTTTGAGTTTACAATGGGATTGTATTTTATAGAGTGAGGAGACCTATCGAGTGAGGAGGAAGAAGAAGAGAAGGTAAGAGGGGGGGGGATACAGGCTTATATGTTATCTTGAGATGACACCGGGAATGTCATGGCGACCTTAATTTTTTTGTCCATGTTTTTCTTAAATACTGGCCCATTTCCTCTTCCCTTCTGTTTTTCCTCTCATCTCATTTCTCCCACTCATGCCGAAACTCGAAACCAATGGGGCAGGGGTGTGAAACAAGACCTGAGAGATTTGGTATGTTATGAGTACGGTATGTACGGATACTGTACTGGTAATATTCCAAGGGTCTTGGAGTTATTTGACACGGAGTCACTACGAAATCGTACTATGATACGGCATTAGTCAGACTAACCAGCCTCGCAGCATGGTGCATGGAAGGGATTGAGTGCAGAGTATGAGAGTGAACAGAGGCACGACTGAACAGACTACATACCGGTATTTGCAAGTACTGTCAAATCTAGCAACACAGTTTCCCCTAAAGACCCTCAAACTGAGCTCGTGCTTGCTACCTTGCGCTATTACTAATCATCCAACTTATTCCTCCCCACATGACGATCTGTCTCACTGGTTGTCTTCATTCTGGAGCGCAGGAATGCACGCTTATGCAGGCGGCAAAAAAGTGAGAAGACCGAGAGACGAAGAGCAAGGCAGAAGCAGGGTGGTCAAGTCCACGGAGACCCTGGCACCGTTACTATGACCCCATACTGTTTTTCACACTCCCAACACCCCTCTCTTCCACCCCCTTACCTCATCTCATCTAATGCATCCACTCAGGCACAAGGTACCGTCTACAGGGGTATCCTGTCAAATATCGGGAACAGGCTCGTTTCACCCACCTCAACAATGGGCCGCAAAAGACGCAAAACACATGTCCAGTGCATGTGTCTGCAGTACGTGGTTTGGCACCCACCTGTTTCAGATTGTGACTACCGGTACATACGGTACACATACGGCAAGTCTGTGATAGGTCCCACACTGGGCCTCATTCCACAGCACTTCCTCTTTGGGGAGTCGGTTCAAGAGTGGAATTTCCTCTGCAGCGGTCCGAGAGTTTAACTGAAGTGGGGAGTGACAGGAGTGGGGGGAATAGAAGGGTAGTCACGTGATTGGAGGGGTGGATGTTACTGTGAAGACAGTCATAAATAATCACACATTTTTCGCGGTTTTTTTTCCTCCTTTTTTGACAACTTCTACCCGTTCATTTATCCCCCCCTCGAACAAAGTTGGAATGCTATGGGCCGTAAAAAGCAATGTCTGAGATGAGGAATGCAGAGACAAGTGAGCAATGTGAGTGAGGGAAAAAAGGGGAAAAAAACTGATTAGTCATACTGGGCTCTTTAACATGACAGCACTGTCTTGGCATCGTTTCGCCTATTATTTTTCCCCCCGACTAACACTATCTTAGACCCATTCTACCGTTTAGACCCGGCAAGGTAGAGTTAGCGGAGATTATCCTCTCATTTAGACTGGCAAGCTTTTGGCGATTGGCGTGCCGAACAAAAAAGTAAATGGGTTTCGCGTTTCCCGGGTGGAAAACAGGGTAGATACGGAAGTCTTCGCCATGTCGATCGATGCATGGAATGGGGGTGAGCGGGGGTGTATTTGGGGGTGTTTCGGGGGGGTATAAGAGAAAGACTGGTTAGTTGAAGGATAGTTGGAATGTTAGTTGGGAGTTAGTTGAGATGGGGGGAGTAAGGGAGTTGGAGTGTTAGAGGCATTGATGGGACTTTATTGTCTCTATATGTGACATTTCAGTAGGTATAGGACCTTTCGACAGTCATTATTCCGTTACTGTGCTTTACAGCGTTCAAGTATCTTGTCTTTCGCGGCTTCGAATACAAGTATTGAATCTACCGTGACTTTGATTCTCCCGATTCATTCTCATTGAGTTCTTTGCGAGTATATAGCTTTGGAAGTCCTGGTTCAGAACCATTCTCTTCAGTTAAGTCACTATGTCTTTGAATACTTAACCCGACTCAGCTGTATGCTCCTCCAGTAGCTGATGTGTTCTCGTTGAGACTAGAGTCGCTTCTTCTGATAATGCTTAGCTCATAGATAGAAGAATATGTATGTATCAAAGCTCCATACTTGTGGGGTGTGCCTGTCCCACATAGTTGTGATACTGTAGCTACCTGTAGCTCTCAGGCTTCCTTTCCAAGTGCAATATTTCGACTTCAGACTCCCGAGAAATATAAAACGGCTCTATTCACATTTGGATAACTGTTTGTATGGTTCTTTGCCCACTTCTTTCTGCTATGTAGACCCACAGAGTCTCCAATGAGAAGTCCTGACCTCTTGAGTGACGACAGTTGACGCAAAATACGTTACAGACACCCCTGGTGTCATTTCAAATGCTTAACACGGCTACAGAATGTATTTAAGGGATGTCTCATAGCTCCATGATTGATATTGGAGTATATATGACGCTTCTAGTTTTCACTTGAAGGTGTGGAACCAAATGGTGATTATGAGATGGTTAAAGAGGACAAAAAACGACCCAGAAAAGACATGAGCAGTTAGTGAAACATTTCAAACGAGGAATAGAAGTTCTCAGACCTCTAAGCTTGATATTAAACAAGTTGTACTCGGCTAAGTAGGAGTGTCACTTCATTCTATGAGGGTGAACCGAAGATGGGTATGTAGGCAAAATAGTAGAAAATAGAAGAGGTTGTTTGGGCACTTTGAATATATAACACTTTTAGTGCCTACTTCAGAACTCGCTGATTCAATGTGAATACTACTCAGTTGACAATGTTGAGCCATAGACACACTTCTCACAGAAGACGAGAATTCGGATGGCATAAAGATGTTCCAAGATACTTGAGTTGAGAATCCTTATTTTTGCAGCTTATGGTCTCCTAGATATAAGTTCTCTGGTAATATGTGTCATATTGAATCTATTGCAGTGCTATGTTGAGTAGAACGAGCTATACAGTGCATACTTGGATAGAATACAAGTACGGAGTACTGTAGGTCAATAACAGCAAAGGAAACAAGTGTACATGAAAACACATAAATGGTATGTCTATATATGCCAAATAAGGAGTCAGCAATTGGACATTTTCTTTATTGCGTCGTTATAAGAGGACAGTGCCAGTACATACATACCATAAGAAGCAAGTCTACACTAGAGAGAATATCAAGTGACGGACAATAAGAGTATCAGTAGAGTTTCTAGACCATATTACGTCTGTTCTATACCTTCTTCTGATCAAATCTACGTCAGGCTATGTCCTATACACGTTCCTCGGCTCTTACACTCCTTGAGGTATCCTACCTATGGTACAAGTACCGGTACCGGTACCGTACTCGACTCTTTATCTTCAGAGACTGGTACACAAACTAAACGGTTTCGTAGAGCTACAATACAAGTGCCGGTAACCACAGCACTCAGTTAACTTATCCCCTTTCACACAACAATCAACACCATTCATTTCTATACTCTCTTCATCAACAATACATCAGACTTAATCATGACATCTTGGAAGACCTGCCAGTATCTCAATTGAGTGGAGGCCATTGAGGTACAAGATAATAATCAGATTTGAACAAATGAGTGGGTCTGAATACCATACCCAATAATGACTGATCTGAATCAACCAAGACAACATCATTCAGGTAGTGGTCATGTTGGTTGTTGTCCACTCGTGACCTCCGGCCACTCGTTTCCGTTAATTTTCCAAATCAATCTTTCCAACAATATTATACCGCTGAGAAAAATAACTGTACCATTCTTCCAGAGTCTTGAGATCCTTTTCAGTCAGATCTTTGGTCAATTCCTGCCAAGAAATCTTGGTTCCAGCAGGTGCAAAGTCCTCTTCGTCCAAAGAACTCTTTCCTAGTGCTTTTGAGGCATCTTTTCCGCAAAAAACATGGTAATTAGTTCCAGGTCCATAAGCCTTGGAATTCTTGGTCACGTCAAAAACGTCTCCTTTAATTCCCACCCAAAGCTGCTCAGATTTCACTCCATCTTTGAGAGACAGCTCTGCAAGAGTAATGGGAGTATCTTTGGGAGGATCGAGCTGAACAGGTTCTTTAGGAGCAAATCTCATTGTGTGTTGAAGTTGTAGATGCTTAGTCAGAAGAAACGGGGAAGATGCATGAGCACGTCATAGAGAGGTAAAGAGGTAAAGTTGGCTGACTAAGCGCATGTGAACACCAGAAAGTTGGTCAGCCGACTTTGATTGGTGGAGGGGAGGGGAAAAGTGTGTGGTTGGAAAATGGTGTTTTTCAGGGTGATTGGGGGCGTCATTAAAGGCATTCTGAATAGGGTGTTTTACAGCATTTTTTCATTTTAAAGAATATTTCTTTTAAGGTGAGGGTGGAGGGAATAGGGAGAAAGGGATAACTCGATCAATAATGAAGATATCGAAAATTTGACTTCAGTAGAGAAATTCTGGCTGTTAATTTAGCCAGACTATCAACTTTTTGGGTCCCAATAGCTCTTCTACGTCTCGTTATAGGGACCCTCATGGTTCTACCTGTAAGCCATACCAGCTCTATAATCGACAATAGAGAACTTATGAAGTTCAAAACTGAGCTGGTAACTTGCTTGTAGACTGTTGAACACTTCTGACAACTCTTTACAGCTGTTTCGATATTCCTTTCCTTCATTATTGGCATTGAAACTAGGACGACAGAGAATACCCTTGTAACGTCTTTATCACAGTCTAGAGAAGATAGTTAAGTGTAAGTGCTGTTTAGGGGTATATTTGTGCTTCTTTAATGCCCTTGGTACAGTTAATATTCTGGAAAGTTCCCTCTAAAACAGGTGTTCTTGTTATGTTAAGTGGACAGTGTTAAAAGATGATTTTATCTCGACTGCCAGAAATCCCAGAAGAGATTTGAGCCATTCATTACATTTTATGGAGCAATTGTAAAGATACTGTCAACTTCTTGGGTCTCCCTACGACTTTTATGTCCCATAATAAAGATCTCTATGATGCCCTTGAAACATTTATATACTCTGGAAAAGGCAGTAAACACCGTAGAGAGTTGGGAACTTGAAAATATGGGTGAGAACTGGTATGTCTCTAATAAACTGACACTTCTTTGACTCATTTCGCATCTTATTGCTCCTCTACTTCCAGTTCTTCAAATCTGACTTCTTGTTAGCAGAGATATCAATGTGATTTAATCATTGAAGAGTGGAAAATGCTTTTAAGAAATGTTACCTCTACTATTTACTGCCGTTCTAACATATTCTCTTAGATCCAAGTCTCAAACTTGCGATATATAGTCGTATTATAGAAGTAATAGTGGAGATAGGGTGCTCCTAACTCGAGAACCAACGAAGCTATCAAAGTGCGGACTTGACCTGTGTTCTTCTAGAGGCGTTTAAAGTCCTCTAATCAAGTTACTGAGTCTCCATAGCTTCTCTAGAGCTCACATTAACGATTCCAGTAGACCTCTCTGAAACAATACCTCCCTAACCCACTCTATCGTAGAACTTAGAGACTAGAAGAGCTCAAGAAGTAGTTCCATTGGCGGCTCTTCAACACCCAGTTCCTCTCTTTATTCTCCTTCATAACTTTTATAGTCTTTTTCTTCCATCATACTCACTGATACAGACCAACTCTAGCTATACCCTCCTCCTCGCTCCACCTCAAAAAAGGCAACCGAGTGACACCTACGAACTATTCTGGTACCATTCTCTTCCCCTGCCCTATCCCTACAACCCCACACACTCACCTTCCTCATCTACCTCTTCCTTCCCCTTCCACATCTCTTTGCTGTCATATCTTCCACCCTAACCCTAACCCTTCGACAGCAAAACCATTGCACAGCCTCCAAAGCAGCATATACCACCAAATGCTCGGTCGCTCCTTCTTCCACCGGAGTTAACCACGCTATCTCCGACGCTTTGCACATCACATGACGTTGCGCCTATCAGAAGTGCAAAGTTTGGCACTGACAGAGTTGCATCTACGGCAACGGTTCGGAGCGGACTCCGACGAGATAATCCGGTGGAAGAGGGGGAAAAATGGGGAAAATCGAGAAAATCAAGCATTAGAATGCTTATGTAAGCAGTGTAGATGCAATTACTTCTTGTTATAATGCTGTTATTCCCCCGTTTATTACTAATGACCCCCACTTGCTGCGACGTTGTAAAAAGCGCTGTTATGCAATGTTGCAGTCTCGCTAAAGTCGAGTGGCGAGGGTGGTAGAGGAGGAGGAATTGTCAACATAATATTGATGACTAAGAGAGAGAGATATCGTTGATTAGTCATGCAATTACCATACAATTGTCTCAGAGAAAAAAAATACCTCGTAATTCGGTTTGTGGTATCCCCTCTTTACAACCTCGTTTGCTTCTATAAGTTCTATGAGATTCATTGCTACGTGGGGGCATAAATAGAGTTGAGTGTAGTAACTGAAAGACGTGTTTATTAGGACCTTTTTATAGGCCAATTGGTATAATAAGTATATGAATCGACTCGGTAGAGGTGGGAGAGCCGGATTCCGTTTTCCGTTTCCTTCTATCACCTCTATTTGGTCTAATAAACCCGTCTTCTTCTCCTGTCCAAACTAACTCAACCCCCACACTAAAGTAAGCGCTAAGAGAGAGTATATATAGGCTTGAGAGGGCTGCTCGAGACAATGTTTTTCTTCAGTCTGACCCCAGCTCGTACAGTCTTCAAACCCCGTTCTTTGAAGCCCTTTGTTCGACTTTCTGCAGCTGCACCTCAACCTAGACCTTTAAGACCGTTTCGACCGTTTCAACCAGTTTCTTCTCGTCTCTACACCACTACAACAATGTCCACCGACCCTAAGAAGTACCTGTTCAACCATACCATGCTGCGGATCAAGGATCCCAAGGTGTCTGTTCCGTTTTACGAAAAGCACTTTGGCATGAAGGTGCTTGGACACTACAAGTTTACGGAGTTCAAGTTTGACATTTACTACCTGGCTTTCGATACTCCCGAGTCTCCCTACTATGGAAAGCCCGTCTACGATCGACAGGGAGTTCTGGAGCTCACCCACAACTACGGAACCGAAAATGATGCTGATTACAAGATCAACAACGGTAACGTGGAGCCTCATCGAGGTTTTGGCCACATTTGTTTCTCGGTTGATAACATTGAAAAGGTGTCTTCTGACCTGGAGCAGGGAGGAGTCAAGTTTCAGAAGAAACTGACCGATGGACGTCAGAAGGATATCGCCTTTGCTCTGGACCCCGACGGATACTGGATCGAGCTGATTACTAACCATGAGGCTAAACTGGTGGCCAATGAAACCAACCCTGCCTCCTACCGGTTCAACCATACCATGCTTCGAGTCAAGGACCCCAAAAAGTCCATTGAGTTCTACACCGAGAAGCTTGGCATGCGGCTTCTGCGAACCTCCAAGCACGAGAGCGCAAAGTTCACCCTTTACTTCTTGTCTTACGATAAGGACTTTGAGGAGAATGATGCTTCTCGAGCTGGAGACCGAGAAGGTCTTCTTGAGCTGACCCACAACTGGGGTACTGAAGATGAGGCCGATTTCTCCTACCATAACGGAAACACCGAGCCCCAGGGATTCGGACATCTTGCTATTACCGTGGACGATATCGAGGCTGCTTGTGAGCGATTCAACAAGATTGGCGTCAAGTTCAAGAAACAGCTGGATGAGGGCGGAATGAAGTACATTGCCTTCATTCTGGATCCCGATGGATACTGGATCGAGGTCATTCCTCCTTACAGCCTGCCCCTCGAGAACCACGCCAAGATCTAAGAGATGACGAGGGGGAGAATAAGGGGATGCATATAGTTAAGGAAATGAATTGAGACGTTGGTAGTAATTGTGGAGGGGAGAATTGCTAGTGGTACACGTTATGAGATGTATGGACATCTGTTGGTGGGTCTTCATGTCATATTGAAGACAGCGATGAATTGAAGATATGGGTAAGATCGTAGATGGTTACTTGATCCCGTTAATATACGTTCCATGCAGCCTTGGTATTCGGATAAACAGACAAGACACATTGATGAGCCTTCATGTATATGTTTCGGGTATCAAGTTTGAGAGAGAGTGATGGAGCTACATTTCAAGCAAGGGCAGTTGGTAGGAGAGACTCGATAAAAGGAAGTCTGTTATACTTGAACTTCTAGATTGCTAAATACACCATCCATCAAGATTACTTCAATAACAGGATACCGTAGGTTTTGAGGGAGTGGACGGCTTCTCTTAGATGATGGATATACTTACACCCATTCACCTTACTCGATATGGAGCTCCTTTCAAGATTAAGCTGAGCGGTTACACCGTACCACGATGGAAGATCATAAAAGATAATAGTAGAGGTTTGTTCAGTTTCTCGACTTATAGCTGATGATTTAGGTGAGTAACGCTGGACTAAATTCTCACAAAGAGCTCAAAAAGATTCTATGGGGGGATCCTCTGTTGGACAGACTTGTTGGTTATACTCTTGATATCAATACTTGCAATCCAGTACAGCACATGTTACTTGTACCTCGCAGAGCTCTTGAAGACATCAATTTTTCATTGAACTGCTCGTTCTTGTCGGAACTATAAGTAGGTTGGCCATGATATCGTTTGGATGGAGACATTGAAGGAGCGAAGGGGTTAAAGAGTCTCTACAATACATGCGACACTTTGAAATAAAGAGATCTTAATGTTTTATACCATCCTGCTTTGTTGACTGCCTAGCCATATATTCTATTGTAATTACGGAGACCGCAGTGTAGAAATACAATGACTTGGTTACCTTCAATAGATTAGTTGATGGCATGGGTCTATACACTCTATAAGGTAGCTAGGAACCAACTGTATCAATACAGTACAACATTCATTTCTTCCAACTTAGACCTTGTCCCTTATTGATATAGATTGAGTTGGTACGAGTAGATGTTGCATGTCTCTCGTATCTACGTATCTTGCATATCTAGGGAAGTCACTATACATCTTCCCTCATTCAACCACTGTACTGTACTTCTAAGTCTCCCCCCTCATACTCAATAATTTAATGTTAGCTATATGCAATCCTCATCTTTTCTTTCCCCCTTACCACCCCTTTTCTCCTTAGGTCAACTTCTTCTTCTTGGACCACAGACCGGAAAACTTTTCATAGTTGATCTTCTTGGAGGGAGCTCTCTGTTGTACCATCATCTTTGTACTTTCGGCAGCATCCTTGGGAGGTGGAGGTTTCTCTCCTTCCTTTTGCTTCTGTCGCTTTCGCTTCTTGGGCTCTTTATAGACTCCAGCAGCCTTGTCCGCTTCAATTTTGAGCAGCTTGGTTTCCTGTTCTTGAAGGTACTCCATGTTGACTGTTGTCCAGACCGCCTCCTTGATATTTCTCTCTTCGTCATTCAGGAGAATCGAGTCGATTTCGGGATCATCATCCAAATCAGATAACGACTCTTCCACGGGTGGTCTAGGTTCTCCTGTTGCTCCTTCTGCTTCTGCTGCCTCTTTATCTTCCAGCATCTGTTCATGAGGCGTTTTCATGGCCAATAGAGCTTCAGTAGCAGCATTGTTGGCCTCTTCATTGAGCATTCGACGTCTTTCACGTTCATACTCAATGATATATTGGGCTCGACTCTGTACAGATCTCTCTGCCTTTTCCTGAGGAGTATCTTCCAGAAACAACGCCTCCTTTTCCCGCTCCTCAGGGTTATCATTCTTCTCCACCATTTGGGCCATCATTTCCTCCATTTCCTCATCAATTTCGTCCTCCATCTTTTCCTCAATACCTTCCTGTTCTCGCTTTCGGTGCTTCTGGTACGATGGCGGGTCAGATTGGGACTCGATATTGGTCATTCGAAACACGGAGATGGTCTGACGACCGGCCTCGGTATGTCTGAACTCATCCAACCGTCTTTGAAGCGTTTCTTCAGCCACTTTGGCGTAGTATGCAATCTGGGTCTTTGATCGACGTTGATTGTTCATTCTAGCTGCTAGAAGTAACGCAGCAGCAGCAATACCTGCTGGTCGACGTCCTTCAACCAGGTAATCTCTTCCCATTCGTTGAACGAGTCGCATGGCGTCTTTTTGCACGGTTTTGGAGTCTTGAAACTCGAGTTTGGACGCAAAACGTTGCACGTAGATACTGGGGTCAATCAGAGGCAAGTTGCTGATTTTCAGAGCCTTCAAAAGCTGAAGATAGGTCGTACCAATCGCAAAAACGTTGCAATACAACTTGTCGGCAAAATCAATCAACATTTCGTCTCTCTGATCACGTCGACAAGCAATATAAAGACAAGCAGACACGACATATTGCGATCTTCGACCCTTAACAAAGTTGTTCGAAACAGCCAAAACAAAAATCCGATGGGCCTTTTCAACAATATGCGAGGGGATGCCCATAGCACTGGCCAGGGCCGTGATTCTGTTCTTGCCCTTTTGCAGCGTCAGTTCACGTGACTCGCCATGGAACTTTGTGCTTCGAATTCCGCTCTGATCAGCTCCAACAAACGAACCATGGACCACGGCTGCTCCAGAAGAAGACTCTCCAAAGGTCACCTCCGACACGATGGGCGCGTCGTCCACAACCACTCCACATTCGGCACACGACGAGTCGTTGCCGTCTCGTTTGATCGACGTCGATCCACAGTTGGGGCACTTCATAGGGACTAGTGTAGACTATGAATGTGAGGTTGTAGATGTAGTGTGAAGAGGTAAAAGAAAATCCATGGTGGGAGGTGCATATGCAGGATGATGACTAAGAAAAAAGTGGAAACATAGGAGGAGATAAATGTGGCGGTATGTGGGTTTTAAGGGTATAGAAATGGAGCTACAGACTCGGTGATTATTTTGGTGGTGTTTGTTTTTCCGTAGCTATTATATTGCTCCTATTTGATACACCTTGTTTCTTCCACTCTCCTGTCCCCTAAATAGAAAGGGCATAAACAACACTGGCGAAATTCGAACGTTGCACTCTACATACTAAACAACCGGAAAAACTAAATGCAAAACGCGTCGAAAAAAATACATACATGTGCATAACCAGGAGAATTCGATGACAGCTCGTGTGGGTGAAAAAAGTGAGGTGAAATGTGTAAAATCTTTCGGACGATTTGTAATATCAAAGGGGGTACCCTTTATACAACTTTCAGGTGGCAAAGATGTGCAACGTTATGATGGTTTAACTTTGACTGTCTCTTCAGAGATGTCCATCGAACTCGCTCAAAAGAACCTCAATCGTCTCCATCTCTTTCCAGTGCCATCTCCTGCGGTCTGTGTCCCTTTTCGTCCCACTCTCCACCCTGTACGGTTACCCCACCTCGAAATATGTTCGGCTCTCTTGCTCTTGCCGTGTATGCACTCTTCGGTGCAACTGGCTTTATTTCAAAAGCGAAAAAGAAAAACACCGTTGAAAATGAAATTTTGGGTGCTGAAAGCTGTTGTATCCAGCAGTTTCTGTTGACCGAAATTCTTCCGTAGTCGCTCCATCTGTTGAACTAGCAGCTACTTCCCTACTACTTACCCTACTACTTGCCCTACTAGTCTCAAACTGGTCTTTTCAGCCTTGCTGGTAAAATAAACACCAAACAAGGTCGTAAACGAAGTCCCGATTCCTAACATTGGGGGGTACCCTTGAGAGAACAGACATTACTGTAAAGTGCAATTGTCTCTTTATAGCCAAAACCTCCTCTTCTTTCACCACACCACCCACCACAAATACATATAAACCCCATTACTTCCGATTTTTTCCCGACTCTTGCACCTCACCAAAACGTCCCCTCTCGAACTTTGGACCTGCCTCGGTTGGGGACGTTTTGCATAAGATGAAATGCGGCCAAGGGTCGGAGTATTGCCCAAAGTGCGATACGAGAATTGAAGTCATACTATCTCTTAATTCGCAACACCTTACCCTTTACTCCCCCCACGTTACACTGGTCATGTCATTCCCTTTGAATATATAAAGTGGTGCTTTTCCTCAATTCTCCCTCTCTTATTTCTGTGTACTTCCCCTCCCGTGGACTAGGGTTCGTGCTCGGCTTCTCCTCCTACATTGGTTGACACCAAGGTTTGGGGTTGGGAGTTTGCACGGAGCCCTGGTGGGAGGAGAGGTTTGGGCCCCCCAAAGGGCGTACAGCGCATGTGTCTCTTGTGTTGGCGTGGGAAAAAGAGCCATGTGTGCAGAGTGTCTATAATGTCGCACAACCCAACGCAAAAAAAGCCAAAGGTAGAGTTTCCGAACCTTGGGCCCTAAAACCAAAGAAGAGCTAACCGCGACATCTCGACTCTTCTCTCACCACACACCCTCAACACACAATGTACTCCGCCATTCGAGCCACCCGTATGGGTGTCAGGTGAGTAAAGATGGACACAGACAGACACAGACACAGACAGGTGTACCAGGTACAATCTTCGCCAATTGCCGTGCCACTTGCCGTGTGCCTCTTGCCAGGACATGGCCACTTCTTGGTCAATTTGGGGCTTGTTTTTTGTTGCGGAAAAAAACAAAGGCCACAAAAACACTCGGATATAAAGACAATGGCCGAATTGAGTGTGTGCACGGCGTTTTCCACGTTGTTTTCCCCTCTCAATTCCGCTGATCACCTCTTCTCCGTCGTGGGCATTTTTTCGTGCGCTGTTAATTCCGGAATTTGACGTAACCTTCGTGGTCGGAAAATCACGGGGGCTAAGAGAGGCAGACATCAGCATAGACACCAATACACGGACCAACAATAATGTCGCTGAACACCCCCCGTTGACTCTCGTTCGTCGTCTTCATCGCCACAGCTGCAGGTAAATTAACCGAGGCTGCATGTGGAAGTGATATTCCGGAATAATCCGGTGCATGCGTCTCACCTCCAGCGTCCTCCAACACCATTACTAACCCAGATCCTTCTCCACCTCTGCTCCCGTCCGAAGCTACGCTGATACCATCAACAACCTCAAGATCAACGCCAACACCAAGGTGCTGTACCAGGGTTTCACCGGAAAGCAGGGAACCTTCCATGCCCAGCAGGCCATTGACTACGGCACCAAGGTCATTGGAGGAACCAACCCCAAGAAGGCCGGCCAGACCCATCTCGGTCTCCCCATCTTCGGCACTGTCGCTGAGGCCATGAAGGAGACTGGATGCGATGCTTCTGCCATCTTTGTCCCCCCTCCTCTTGCTGCTGCTTCCATCGAGGAGGCCATTGAGGCCGAGCTCCCCCTCGTGGTCTGTATCACCGAGGGTATCCCCCAGCACGATATGATCCGAGTGGTTGACATGCTCAAGACCCAGTCCAAGACCCGACTGGTCGGCCCCAACTGTCCCGGTATCATTGCTCCCGGCCAGTGCAAGATTGGTATCATGCCCTCTTCCATCCACAAGCGAGGCCGAATCGGAGTTGTTTCTCGATCCGGAACCCTCACCTACGAGGCCGTCAACCAGACCACCCAGGTCGGTCTCGGTCAGTCTCTCGTTGTCGGTATTGGAGGTGACCCCTTTGCCGGAACCAACTTCATTGACTGTCTCAAGGTTTTCCTCGAGGACGAGAACACCGACGGTATCATCATGATCGGAGAGATTGGAGGTACCGCCGAGGAGGAGGCCGCCGACTTCCTCAAGCAGTACAACCAGACCCGAGAGGTGCCCAAGCCCGTGTGCTCCTTCATTGCCGGTGTGTCTGCTCCCCCTGGCCGACGAATGGGCCACGCCGGAGCCATCATTTCTGGTGGTAAGGGTGATGCCGGCTCCAAGATTGCCGCTCTGGAGGCCGCTGGTGTTGCCGTCGAGCCTTCTCCTGCCCGACTCGGAAAGACCCTCTACGACGAGTTTGTCAAGCGAGACCTGCTCTAGACGTTAGTTAATTGATAGATGTATTAGACCATGAGGGCCCGAGCATGAGGGCGAAGCCCGAGTGCTCGTATGTAGACCACGAGTGGCGTAGCCGCGAGTGCGACGAGTGACGTAACCATGAGTGCGACGAGTGACGTAACCATGAGTGCTTGTAGATGAGGTGTAGTAACAGAAGTGCGCGAGAGTGTTCCAACATCGATGCACTATTTGAGTTATAGTGGTCGGTACAACCTCCTCATGGAATGTATCATATGGCATAGATGTCACAACTTTTTGATCCTATCAATTGGGCAGTAATCTGGCGCAATCTGATCTCCAGCTGTCTAAAATACTGGTATCTTTATAGAGCAGGATGTATCATACTGTAGTGGTGCCCGGTACCACGGTACTGGTAGTCTTCAGTGCTTTATGATAAGGTAGCTCCTGTATGGGTAATTAGTTAGATTAGTTGAGAGGAAAATCCCGCTGGGGGTGCCAATTGGGGGTTTCAGGGAAGGTAGAGAGGTGAAGGAAGTGCCAATAGATAGATGGCGTGTGTTTCTAACTGATTCGTAATTATCAGAAAAAAGTGCCATACAAAATTATTGAGATTTATGAGGTTGAAGTTTGGAGACTGAGTATATTTTAGTTGGGTTTATTTAGGGTGGTCAAGTTGGGAGTGAGCGTATAGGGAATGTGTTCTACGATACTGTACAATGTTTAAGATGAAGCTCAAATAGCAGTGTAAACTGAGTAAAGAGATATCTTCCGTAACTGACCTCCCTCCCCCGTTCCGCCCTCCCCTTCAGGTGGAGTGCATATTGCTCTGGATGTCAAGGAGAGAGGAAGAGTGTCTTTGTGATTAGTAATCGAGGAGGGGGTGGAATCCAGTTGACTTGGAATGTTTTATTTGGCAGGTCAAAGTCGTCTTCTAAGGGCAATTAATTTACTTGAATTTACCTATATTATTCGCTTATTTTATGTGGAATAATAACGTCTTAAAGGTGGGCATATTAGAGGGGTGTCTGAGAAGCGCTCTGGAGGAGGTGTAGGGCTGAAAACACGTATTCTGATCCTCCTCTGCTCAATAAACCGACTATACTTGTTTTCATTCCGATCAGACGCCAATTGAGCAAGTTATTTGCGCTCCTACTCCCTCCCCTTCTCCACTCTGTCTCATCGGCAACCTTAGTCATGCATGACTACACTTCTAGAAGAGTATTGAAACCAGTTGGGGCGTAGTGAGACAGACAACAGTGTAGCTGTAACTGGTTTGTTTTCGATCTGAGAAGGTCTACTCAGAAAGTGTTGTTTCAGAGGGTGCTATGAGTGGTTCTTAGTGAGTTAGGCTGATGGCTTTAGTCTATAGAGGAGGGTATAGGGTAAGGAATGATATAGATGGCAGTACAGCTACAATTACAAGACATCTAATACTTCTAAATGTCTCCATAAAAAGCACTTCTGATCCCAAGTATTTATCAATAGTATGTACTCGTACTTCTTATGGCACTCCCTCTTGCTCCTCCCCACTTGCTCCACAGCAATGTCTCTGTCTGCACGTCTCAGGCGCAGGTTGCGGCGGGATATTTAGTGGTGCCATCTGCAAGGCAGCTTTGATAGAGATATAAGAAGAGAAAGGGACTCTTCTTGACACTGAACGACTGAACGACTGAACCAAACGGCAACAAAACTGATACAACAGTGATAAACGTCTAAGATAGATAGACGACTAGAGCGATAAATACGACTGAACCGATATACACGACACATACGATATTGATCAATCTTGGTTGGCATCAGTTTCATACCTCTCACAACATCATCACTTTTCCAAGTTCAACAGTACCCTCACAACATCAAGTTTGTCACTAAATTCTTGTGATGACCCCCAACACTACCGACGGTCACCTGACGGTCCTCGTCCACGACCTGCTCAACATTGCAGATGAACATACCGGCAGTTCTTTGCTCGCCAACAACCAGGCTCGAGCGGAAGCAACTGGCCATATTTTGTGTGAGAAGTCTCGTCACTCACGTGAGGAGCTCAACGAGTTTGTCATGAACATCAGGGGACTCTCCAATCGGCTTAGTAATCTCAAACTCAAGCCCAAACTGCGTCAGGTTATGATTGTAGCTAAACTGCAGGATAAAGATGTCATTGGCAAGACACGTGACTTTGCGGAACTGCTGATGAAACGTGGAATCTCCGTCTACGTCCAGAAAGAGCTGGCTGCTCATCCAGTCTTTGATCGCAAGGGTTTGGAGGAGTTGTCCAACTCAGAATGTACCTTCCATACTTGGTCTGAAGTAGCTCTTCCAGATCCCAACAAACTGGACCTTGTGGTGACTCTGGGAGGCGATGGAACTGTTCTTTTTGTGTCCTGGTTGTTCCAACAGATTGTTCCTCCTGTAGTCTCCTTTGGACTCGGTTCTCTGGGTTTCCTGACAGAATACGAATGGGATAAGAGAGAGGAGACGATTGATTGGATTGATAAGAACGGAATCTACTTGTCGCTGCGAATGCGGTTCGAATGCAGAGTCATCAGAGCTATCAAGGATGAAGGAGAAGACTGGATGGTGAGAGATTTGGATGAGGAAATCAGATCAATGGTCACTTCTCATAACTCCACAGAGAACCTCGATGAGTACTCGTACGATCGACATTACGTGGACGCTACTCATTCGATTCTCAACGATCTGGTTGTTGATCGAGGAACCTCTTCTACAATGACTACCACTGAGCTGTATACTGACTTTGATCATTTGACCACTGTTCAGGCAGATGGACTTGTTATTGCCACTCCCTCTGGCTCTACAGCATACTCTCTATCAGCTGGAGGATCTCTTGTTCATCCTGATATCCCTGGTATTCTCATTTCTCCCATTTGTCCTCATACTCTGAGTTTCCGACCGGTGGTTGTTCCTGATAACACCACTATTCGAATCGGAGTGCCTTACGATGCACGTGCGTCAGCTTACTGTTCTTTCGACGGTAGATCACGTGTCGAACTCACTCCTGGAGATTTCATTACCGTTACTGCCTCCAGATTCCCCTTCCCCAAGGTCCAGTCTGAAGCTGGTTCAGAATGGTACTCTGGTTTGTCCAACACGCTTAATTGGAACCAGAGAAAGCGACAGAAGAGATTCACGAACATCTAGAGGAGGATTGGTTGCTAGATGGGGCTAGATGGGGAGCTGGATGTTGATTATGGGAACTGGAGGAGGGAGTGGAGAAGGGAGCATAACTGAGTTGAATGTACTTAATGAAGATATGAAAGAAGAAGATGACAAGAGAACCCAATGGGTATGATGAGAGGGAACTCATGGCTTTTGGAGGAGAAACATCATGGCTGGTGGTTTATGAAGTCAGAGCATTTTCATGCCACTACAGTATGTACCAAGTGCCGGTTCTGTAAGAAGTTCATTCAATCAATGAGGTGTAAAAAGGTCAGGTTAATGGTCGTGTGTGAAGAAGTGCTTCTTTTAGAGACAAATGGTTGCATTTGATTGTCTTAACCCGAACTGTCATCTCATAATACACTCTCTTATCAGTATAGACTACCATTGTAGAACCACCATATCTATACTCCATATTAGGACTCCGAGATCAGTGGTTTAGGGTAATTGTTGGTCGATCAGAAATTAAACCAACGTATACACTTGAATTAAACCCCAAGGCAGATTGGATCAAGCCTTGTCTTGCTATAATGCCTCTACTCTATGAGACTACCGGGTACAAGTATAACCTCTCGAGTATATCGACCCAGCACCCCTCTCACATGTGAGACAGTGGGTAGAAGTAATTTAACGAGCAGGGGTTGTGACGTACAAGCACAAATAAGCAGGTATCCATTCAGATTCTGCGAAATCTTTACTAAGGAATTAGACAGTTGGTAGAGTTCTAAAAGTACCGGTAGTCTATGTGCCAGCTATCGTAGTACTGTGTGTACGTTTTTGCTTAGGTATATACCCCCAGGCATCTAGTCTTCATGTCTCACACTTGTAAGACCAAGACAGGGTCTCTGGTGAGAAGAGTGAAACTTTTTCGGTCACATGGCCTTTGCATCTGAGACTTTCGTTGATTTAGTTGAGAGTTACTTAGGATATGATTCCGCTGGGGGGGTGTATCTGGTGATGCAGAGGGGGTAGAAACATGAGAGTAGGACCATTCGATAGAGAACATCGAGTGAATTAATATCAGGTGTTTAAGGTGGCATCGGAAATGACACGAAAAACGCAAAGGTTGGCAACGACGCTTAGAAACATAAAACCATTACTCCCAACACACGAAAAACGCAAAGGATGGCAGCACTTTTTAAAAAGATTGTCACACGAAAAACGCAAACATTGGCAAGCAAACCAATTTTACTACACACGAAATGCGCACCATGACAGCAAATTGAGTCAACTAGTCCCAACTAAGAAAGTCAACTAAAAGCCTCGCCACACACATCTAATCATAATGAGACGAAAATGAGGTGAAATGCAAATATTTTCCGTAGAATCATTCATCATGTTGCTCTTGTCATATTCCAATTAAATTTATCTTTTTATGATGATTGTGAATCGCGTAGGATTGTAATGTAGTGGAAAAAGAGAATGGCGTGTAGTTCGTTCATTGTGTGACAGGGTGCTCTTAAAAACTATTCATTACTCCAGTTACATCCCCTCATTGCTACCATCTGAATAAAATCGTTTTCCTGGCTTTACTCGAAGAGTTTTCAACAGCTGGTGATGTCTATATATCGCTTCAATTGGACTAGCGAAATCCTATGGATATAGGTTGGCAGTTGTGATATTGAGAGGACTTATTTTCATTCAAAATGACTCCAGAATAACTCAGAATGATGGCAAACTTCTTGTACTTGTACCGAAACTATTACCCTACATCTAGCTGTGCTTTTTCGTTTATTTATAACTCTTATTTCTACTTGTAATCAACAAATATCCTCAGGCTCGCTTTCAATGTTACTCATAATCTATCCCCGAAACTTCAGCACCATCCATGTCAGAATCAATCATTTCCTCGTCGACCTTGACACTACTCTCGGCACAAGCATTGGCCAACCTCTCCAGCGCCTTTGGGCAAGTGCGAATGTTGTGACCAGCTCCCCTTCGGGTGCTGCCATTGCTTGCGTTTTTCGTGTGACGTCCTATATTATTAAAAAACTTGTTGCCATCCTTTGCGTTTTTCGTGTGTTGGGAGTTTCACGAATGTTTTCAGAGCTCGTTGCCAACCTTTGCGTTTTTCGTGTCATTTCCGATGCCACCGGTATTTACTCTGTTTTGTTGCCACACAATATTTCGAGTTTTGAGGACATCTCCCCCATCCCTTTGCCTCCTTTTACTTAGCCTTTACTTGGCACCCCTCTCATTCCACACCCCTCCCTCATTCACATGTCTCAGAAAGCGCGCTAAACGGTATCCACCTGCCCAGCCCAGCAGCGGTAGTGCAAGGAGCAGGGGTAGGGGTGAGATAGGGCTAGCTAAGGGCGGTACACTAGTTGGAGTGCCTACCAGGTAGTTGTACTGCCTCGGTGGAGACTTTTGCTGGTTTGCTAAATCACTTGGCAGGGGTCTCCCTTTTTTCCCTTTTTTCCCTTTTCCCTGCTCGTATCTCCGAGACTGTCGGAGAGCCAAATCTGAGACACGTTGTGGCTGGGTAGGGGTTCTAAAGAGGTGAAGGGACGTGAATAGAAAGTGACAGATATGGAAGAGGGAAAAACAGAGAAAAAGAAATACACTGGTCAAAAAGGGAAACGGACGGCTTAGATGGTCATAGGACATGTTTTTTTTGGCAAATGTCTTCTTTTTTCCGTCCTTTTCAAGTCTCGTTAACAGGTCTTATTATGCTCTATGTTTTTTCATTTTTCCTATTCCCCTTCCTAACATACACGCCCACGATACATCTGTACAGTCTCGTATGTACACACAATACAGCAATGACCCTTCCCAATCAGTTAATGGAGCCGTAATTAAACAGAATACGAGCGTGTGTCAACTCCGTATCCATCACCTGACTTGTCAGCAGAGCTTTCAGCAACCACTAAATGTCTCTCCCAGCAACATGCGAACATTGGAAAAGTGGAAATTAGACCCTAAGACCCAGTAATGATGGGGTGATGAAAAAGGTGAGAATAAAAAGATGAAAAGCAGTGAAAAAGACGTGGAAAAGACGTAGAATCGTGTTACATAAGCATTAGCGTCATTGCGATCCTCTTATTGCTCAATACTCCTTCGTAAACCCCATTCATTCCCGTTTACCTGGCCACTCTCTGGCTAAAAATACCTGGCTCAGAGTTAGACTGTTGGAGGATCTTTTGCCAAAGCTACTGCAAGCTATAAATAGGTAATTTTGGGCAGTTGAGGGGAATAGAACATGGCCAATGGGTGATGGTAGAGTGGTGCGACACGTGATTCGGACTCTCCTCACCTGCACAAACCCCTCCGTATCCGCGAAACGCGCTTTCCGCGTCCCGTCACTGCCACAAAGGGAGCCCTTCTATTACTTTGCAAATTCCATTGATGCACCCCCCGTGAGTTGCGTCATAACCTAAAGCTGAGACGTTAGCGTGACGGATGGGAATATATTGGGAAGAAAAAGTGCGAGAAAACGGCTGAAAATCTCGGAATACACTGATTGTGAGTGTGCGAGTCGTTTGCCGTTGTTATTTTCACTGTATCTGCTTTCAATCCCCAGATATCCCGACCTTTCATATCTTATCCGCAACTCTGTCTCGTTAAAACGTTGTTACAGATCCCCCTGAATGCCGAGAGATCGAGCAATGAGGCGAAATATGGCTGAGGAGATAGTAGCGCTGTGTACTGTGAAAACTGCGGCGCAATTAATGCTGACGTCTGCTTACTCAGTATTTGTACGACACGTACGACGCATGCGTATTGAGGGTGTTTGCTGAATGGAAAAAAATTATTTCCAGGCTGTACGATATCCAGCTAAGAGCGCCACCTGCAACTAAGCTTGAGGCTGTGATGAGGATAAAAGACGAGCAAGAGGGCTGTAAGCTGAGTGGGTAAAACGACAGTTAGGAGCGCAGAAGCGGCAGAAGCGGACCAGGAGGTGTTCATAGGCTGACTAAGACTGTAACCCCTGGCCAGATCCGTCGCCGATCGCAAACACTGACAACGGTTCGGGACATCTAACTGGCCATTTAATTGCCGCTTGCAGCAGTCATGTGATGTTGCAGGGGATCTGTAGGTGCCTCATGGGAGGTGGACGATACCTGGTAGTGATTAAATAGAAGGAAGGTGGGAGGAAAGCTATCTAGCTATATACCATAGACTGTACGACATTGACCGTGTCACTCAAGACTGATCATATATATACCCTTCTCCTCACCCATCTGACCTCTCATCTTGACTCCCCTCTCAGCTAAACCTTGGGAGCTTGAGGCTCAGCGCTTGGGAGAAAGGCAAAAGGAAAAAAGGAAAAAGGGTAAAGGCAAACCGAAACGAGCCCACGGTTCAGGAGGAGCTGTGCTGCAATAAAACGATTTTCTTTCCATCCAAACCGATTCTCAGTTTTTTTCCATTCCTCACATTCTCGCGCGACACAACAGCCGACACACAACACAGATACAAGAGCGCCCTTGTACCTGTCGACCAACTAGTTTCGCCCGCTACAGACACATTTCTCACACCCGAGTACACTCGCCTTTTTTGTACTCCGTGCACAGCTTACGACACAAGACACAGGCAGTGACACAGTCGTTACACAAAGACAGTCGATACACACACAGTCGATACACAGACACAGTCGATACACAGACGCAGTCGTACACGGTCTCCAATCGTTACACAGACACAACAACACAGTCATTACACGGCCACAGTCTTTACTTACAGTCGTTCCACTAAAGCCGATTAATTCATAAAGTCGCTTTTTCACGTGACTTGAATCTGCAATCGTTCCGCCCCGACTCGTACGCAACACAACACACAGGTAAAAGCCGAGCCCCAACAACCCGCTTTTTACACCGTCGTTACCAGCGTACATTTCTCACCTCCCCCTACCTCGCTCAGTTTACACCTTACTGCTCTCTCCTCCCAACCACACAGCAAGGCTATTTTTAAAACAACCTTGTGGCCAGGAAGAAAATCTAAACACGCGAGAGATCTCCAGAAAGTCAAACCTCACAGACCTTAGTTTCTCTGTTTGTTTCTTTAAAAAAAGAGTACACCACCAATGGTCGCCTGTAAAATCGTCTTTTCCACAGCGCTATTGGCACTAGTGGCCAGCGCCGCCACCGACGCCCCCTCCAACAATGTTGCAGACCTCATGCAGCAGATTGTCGAAAAGGACGCTGCCCCTACCATCACCACAGAGCTCAGCGAGCCCCCGTTTGTGGTGGTCGAAAAGCGGCAGTTCCAGCCCAACCAGGGTATTCAGCCCAACCAGGGCAACCAGGGCAACGGCAACACCACGTCGTCTATTCCTACCAACCCCAGCTCGTCCGGACCGGGAGACTTTTCGTCGTCTTCGTCCGGGGGCTTTACCACCACAGAGGTGACCTCCATCGAGACCACCACGGCCGTGGAGTCCTCGCCCGAGTCGTCGACCCCGTTTGTGCCGTCGTCCACCGAGACCTCGTCGTCTGAGACCTCCACTACGGTGTCTTCTACCTCTGAGACCTCCATCTCTGAGACCTCGACCGAGGTGTCTTCCTCCGAGTCCTCCACCGAAATCTCCACCTCCGAGAGCTCCACGTCTGCATTTGTCCCCGTGTCCACCACGGAGTCTCCCTCCGAGACCTCTGCATCTCCCAGCCCCACATCTGAGGAGACGTCGGCTTCTCCCTCGCCCTCGCCCTCTACTACAGACAGCCCCTCGTCGGACTCCGCGACCGACGCCTCTTCAGAGTCCGTGGTGGCCTCCACCGTGGTCGACGCGTCCGGCGGCCAGACCACCATCTTCATGACCCGTACAAACACCCGGGTGACCTACGTGGGATCCACCACCACTCTGCCCGTGGAGACCCCCAACGCCAGCGGCGTGACCGGCAACTCCAACAAGTCCACAGACTCGACTTCACACACTGGCCGAAACGTCGGTATCGGTGTGGGAGTGGGTGTCGGTGTGCCTGTGCTGGCTGCCGTGATCGGAGGTCTGTGGTGGTGGCGACGAAAGCGAGGCGGAGACGCGCCCATGTACGACAAGGACGATCTCATCAGCGGCGGCGAGGACTCCAACGTGTTCCGGTCCAACATTGACCAGTACCATGCGCCTAACCGGGCCAACTCCGCGGCGAACTTTTAAGCATCCCCTTAGAGTCTGCTCTGGTACGTACTGTACCTTGGTAGCTCTTCCCCCCCTTTTCATTTCGCCTGCATGACATTGCGGTTCTCCACCAGCAGTCTGGCTGAGCCAGGCTGGGAGGGCCGTCTTTTGACCACTTTGCACTTTGCACATAGCTAGCCCCCAGCACATTAAAATACCCGGCACGTTACCCTTGCTCCCTGACCTAGTCAGCAGCTGTATTCAGTTAATAGATGATTTATGATAGATGTATGAGAACAGTAGGTGTGGAAGGCCGACACCGTTATACAATGTATATGTATTTCGTAAGTGAGGTTAGAGAATGTCTCGTGAGGTGGAGCCTGAATTAGCGAAGTTACTTTGCCACAGGAGAATTGGAGTGAGATATTTGATAATGAAGGCACGATACATGTATTTTGAAAGCACCACTGTACTCTCTGAATCGAGAGGATCACAATGGTATGTTTATTTTGTCTCCAATACTGATATTACAAAAGTTATTCTGGTGTTCATATTTTCCCTCGATAATCAAATAAATCTCTGTTGAGTTTATTCAGTTTTAATATCCGCTTTAGAGTGGAAGTGGGGACTGAAATATCTAGGTATGTAGAGGTCGTGTGAGAATTCTGAAGAGTTCATTTTGTTCCTGAAACCGAGGTGATCATTTTGGTATAATTATCATTCACACATGTTCAGTATATATGATTTCGTATCGTCTTCCCCTTAGTAATCATCATGCACTGTCTGCAGAAAACTTTTTAGCTTTGAATCTTTTCCGTTTTTCTTCTCATCCACCCATACGCCATGACATCTCTCGCTAACCGAAACATTGTGGGTATCGAGTCCGACCGAGTGACCAACGTGACGTCCACGGATTTCCCTGGCCACTGGCCCGGAGCTGACGATGCCTGGGACCTGGAAAAGTTCGACAAGGGCCTGCAAGTCAAGATCCATGCTCTGACAGACAACTACAGCAACTTTGACCTGATTGGTATTGATACTTCTCTGGCCAATGCGTTCCGTCGAATCATGATTGCCGATATCCCCACCATTGCTGTAGAGGAGGTTTTCATCCATGCCAACACCTCCATTATCCAGGACGAGGTTCTGGCCCATCGTCTGGGTCTGGTTCCTTTGGTGATCAATCCCGAGCGAATTAACGCTCTTCCTCGAGGTCTGGATGCTGCCGAGATTGAAGATTACTACGATGACTCCAACACTTTTGTTTTGCGGCTCAATGTGACCTGTGAACGGCTGGCTGATGGCAGTATGAAGAATGCCCATATCTACGCTAGAGACATTACTTTTGATCCCATGGGCAACCAGAGCCAGTGGGTGAAGGATGAGGGTCTGGAGAACGTGTTCAAGGTCGCCAACCCGGATATTCTGATCGCCAAGCTGCGTCCTAACCAGAGCATCAATCTGACCATGTTCTGTCATCTGGGTTTTGGACATGACCACGCAAAGTTCTCTCCTGTCGCTACTGCTTCCTACAGACTCATGCCCACCATTACTATCACCGGTGATATCACTGGCGATGATGCCAAAAAGTTCCAAAAGTGCTTCCCTAAGGGCGTTATTGATCTCAAGGGAGGAAAGCCTGTAGTGGCTGATGCTAGAAAGGATACAGTATCTCGAGAAGTTTTGAGACATGAGGAGTTTGCCGGTAAGGTGAAGCTGGGCCGACGACGAGACCATTTCATTTTTAATGTTGAGTCTTCTGGAGCTCTGGAGCCTGATGAGATTTTTCTCAAGAGTGTCATGGAGCTGCAGGCCAAGGCTCAGACCTTGAAGGCTGCTGTGAGCTCGTATATGCAGCAGTAAACGTCGAGACCGAGTACGAGACCGTAGGTCGAGTACGAGGGTACGACGTTTACGAGAGGTACGACGTTGTTAGGTACGGTAGTCACGCTATCGCAACATTAGCATGTACTACGTCATGATCATTGCACTCTACTAGCTGGTGGAGTCTATGGAGAATAAGGAAAAGGATATATAGAGGAGGACTAATTGATAATTTAGCATATGACGAAGAGAGTGTAGGTGGCTAGTCGGAGGGGGAACATACGACTGAGTGTGTTGGTAGTTGGACTGTAATGAAAATCGAACCGGTGGGTAATCTTTTCTTTCAGGGACCACTATATGACGATTCATATGGGGTATGACGGTCGTGGCAGATGTCTGAGCTAAGGATATGTTGTAACTAAGAAGTATCTTGATGTCTGCTGGCCTTGATCTCTTGGAATAAGCAACCTGCCATTTATGAAAAAAGACTCTTAACCTGTCACAATCCCCATGTCACCTTATAATTGCGTTTGTGTTGTGACACAAACCAAAACGGTCCATCTCCCCGTACTTGACACCCCTTACACCCCCTCCACTCCGGCCGTGTTGGAGACATAACATGATTGCGTCCGCCGCTTTGGAAGTGGAGGGGTTGTGTGAGTGTATGGGGGAGAGAAAGAAGGATTACGCACCTACAGGCAAGGTATTGTATTTACGTACCGTAGTGGTACTCCGTATTGGTAGACCTTATATTAGAAAAGGGAAGCTGAGTAAGCAAATACTGGATGTAGACCAATATGAGACAGTTGGAGACATAAAGACAATATTGGTAGACCGCTGGATTTTGGTCTAGCTGCTAGATCACAGCAGTCTGGTTCATATCTGCTTTTCCCTGTTGATTTATTACTATAGAAGGTGTTAATATATTCCAACTCAGAGCTTGGTGTGAAAGTCGTGGTCGCGGGAACAGCACCACCTGAGTCTCATAAACAGATGTTCTTGATCTGTCTGCAAATAACGGCAATGAAAGTGAATACTGAGTACATGTATTTCACAATGTAATCATAACTTATATGACGTTCTAATATAGTCATCTAGGCTTAAGACTCTTGAGTGTCTTTAGTTCTGTTGGTTCACGTTTAACATGTTGGAGGGACTGGGCTACAGCTGTAGATTAAGAGAAAGAAGAGCAATACCATTTTTGGCTGTCTCAGGGAGCTACCGCATTCCATGGGAATTGTAAATGGATGTCTTCTGATCTTCCACTGTTGTCATTGACTTTTCCTGCTGGGTGTCTACTACCCTGGTAGCTAGGTTGGATTGTTGAAATGAAAGCTCCCCATTTCTTGAGGGACAGATTTCATCCATGCTGGTGCTAACACTGTGCGGACTCTCATGGTGTGTACTTGTAGACTCTGTTGAGATAGGAGTCGGAACACCCTCCAGTGAAGAGATAAGTCGTTAATGTATTTGATATATAAAATTATCATTTTATTCAGCAAATACTGATTCTTTACAATGTATTCATGACTCTTATGACGTCCTATAGTCGTCTAGACTTGAGTGTCTATAGACTGTTTTTATCAAGCTACTGTACTTGTAGAGATATAATAAGACATAGGAGAAAGGGAACACACTGAAATGATTCATAGTTCTAATATCCCTCTACAGAAATTTATTGAAGTATTCTGATCTTATTTTCAGGTTAACACACACATAAATAATCATTTATTCAGTAACATTTAAGCGCTATTGCCAGTAACTGTTGTTCATCAGCCCTCAGACAAGAGTAGAGGGATATAATGCCCTCAAGTAACCCAAGCCGGACAGCTCGTCAAGTTGTCGATGATTTTGCTCTAGTCTTCGATCCTCCTTCAGCATTCCTTCTGTTTTACTGAGATCTATTGAGCTATTGATCTTCTTCGAAGTAGACCCTCGAAAGGTCAACAAGCCGTCAAAGACTTGTTAGACACTAAGATGCCCCCATAACACCTGTAACCTATCTTTCCCATCTACATGCTTCTCAATATCTCCTCCTTCCCCATCTACGTGCTTCCTCATATCTCACTTCCCACCCCTCCCAATTACTTGGCATTTACTTACCTCTAAAAGTCCGCTGGGGGTTCATTTTCGGGGTTACCAAGGTCGTAGAAAGATACAAGTTTGATCAAAATATAGCCCCAGTACCGGGTATTCAAATGAGACATTAATCTTCTCCTAGACCCCTCTAAAACCACCTCAATATTCCTTCTTCTCCCCTTCCCCCTCCCTCCCAAATACTTAGCTTTACTTAGCCCGACTTTACCCTATTCCTCGAACTTCACCAGAACCATCATCTGAAAGCACTTCCAAGACTCATTAGTCATCAATATTAAAGAATGAAACAAATATTGACCTTTATAGAGCCCGCACACCTATTCTGTGGACTTTTGCCGTGTCTATATAGCTTGTTAAGCATTCTCTAGGGTCTATACGAGTCCTCTAAGCACGTGTATCCTGCTCTATCATAGTATAGATAGCGCTACTGAGAATAGCAACGTGGGTTTGGGCTGTTGGTTGAGTCTAAATAAGATCTTTCAAGTGTCCAGACTTCTTGGGTATCTCTTCTTCATCTTATGAGGACACTTACCAATGCATACCTGTCTCCACCCAATAAGATCCACTATCTGAGATCAATACTACCCCAAGAACAAAACAAAGACTACCATTGTACTCAGAATCGTCTCCTCTTTCCAATGGTACCCTTCTCTCCCCTCCGTCTCCTCTTCTACCTCCTTATTCTCTACCTTCTCTTCTACACCTCTTTATCATACACCTCCACACGAACACTTTTGTCTGGATCCACTTTTCCAGATCCGTTCTAGTCGTTCTAGTTCCTCTGGCGTCTTTTCTAGCGTGTGCTAAGGCGCTAGTGCCAAGTTCCTGACTAGTGTGAGACGCTAGTGGACGTATACAGTATGTAGTTGTTATCAACCATGTAACACCATAACAACAGCAGAATAGGCAGCCATACCATAAAAAAACGAAGCATGCTGCAAACAGTGCTCCTACTATCAGTAGATAACACTCCTCCTCTTCTACTCTGTACCACAACTCTCTCTACTCATTAGTCATCGTGTAGGACATGCTGTACATCCCCCAATGCCCCCTCAATCAAATCGTTAGCATTAAATGTACACATTAAAATAAAAAGCCCGGGCACTCTCACCCGGGGTTCTGGTGTTTGTTCTGGACGGGCGCTACCTGGTACAGTAGTGGGTTTTTTTCGATCCACCCGTGCGCGCCCCCTCCATTGCCTCTAACACCGCCTTGACCCTCCAGAAACGCCAAATTGTAGGTAACCCATATGAAATCCACTGCACTTGTGTCCTCCAGGGCGTTCTTCCTGTCAGAACGTCCTTCTTGTCATGATCTGTCCATGACATCTGTCCATGACGTCCTCCCTGTTCCATGACTTCCTGTCCTCCTTTGTATGACTGAATAGACTGAATGTGATTGAACGTATGACACATCAAGACTGTATCCAATCAGTCAACAAACATTTTCCCTCCAAGTAGTCCTCTAACGTCTAAAAGCGTAGGCTTTATGATACTGGGAATAATCATCCAGTGGCTGGGAGGTCTGGGGTTGGGTCTGGGGCTGGGCAGCAGAGGCAGTCTGTTGTCCATAGACATTCTGTTGCACTCCTTGCACTCCTTGTACTCCTTGAACTGCCTGTACTGCTTGGACTGACTGAACATTTTGTTGCTGAACATTCTGCTGGACATGCTGCTCGTCATAGTAGTACTCTGGGTAATAAGGCTGAGCATAAGGAGCAGGCATGGAAGTAGACAGAGAAGACAGCGAAGAGTTCACTGTGGAGGTAGATGCAGCAGTAGGAGGTCCGCTGGGTTGGATGCAAGTCTCGCCAAAGTGGCCGTCTCGGTTCTCAAACACCACTTTGAACAAAATACTGTTTTTGAAGAGCATATCTCTGACCTTGGCCCGTACCACTGGCGAGGTGATGTTTTTCCGTCGAATCTTGCTCAATTCGGCCGCCACAAACTCCCATTTGGCCCGTTCTCCATCGTCTAGCAACGCCTTGAGCCCCATATTATCTTCAGGGTCCCAATAAACTGATCCGGAGCCCTGTTGGCCCATAAGAACCTGGTATCTGTTTCTAGCAGCGAGAGCATTATCGCAATGGGCGGCTTCTCCAATCTCATGCCATCCCTTGCCGGCCTTTTTCATGCTCAGAATGATTTCGTCCTGTTCCGACGAGTACTTGGACTTCTTTTTGGGCCGGTCCGAGTTGGCCGAGCGCATCACCTGCATGTTGGGAGGCACCGCTACGGCCAAGGGAGGCAGAGATAAGGTGAGAGGAAGCACCAGAGGAGGAGTCTGGGATCCGTTAGCCGAAGGAGTGGGAGGAGGACCAATAGGATTGCCCTCTGCGTCTCTATTGACGTCCGTAACCAGAGCTATTGAAGAATGCGCCTTGTAGTACCCTCTAGGAGTATTATCTGTGGGTACCGCTGAAGCAGCTGCCGCTGAAGCAGCCACCGCCGCCGCAGTAACCGCAGAAACGGGAGCCTGTTGCACCGAGTGGTCGAGTTGGTCGGCACTTCGTTTGAGAGACGGCCGGTCCGTGTTCATGACCGTGTGCATGTGGTCATCGTGTTTGTGCAGCCGGGGAAGAGGCAATCTGGGCGCCTCGTCGTAGTTGTACCCTTCATGAGGGGGGTAGTATGGGTGCATGGCAGAGGGAAGAGGTGGAGGCTGTTGAGACCTGAGCTGTTGAGAACTGTTTTGTAGAACTGGTCGAAGTGGCTGTAACTGGTTAACCTGTACTGTATGGTAGACAGAGGAGCTGTAGCTGTAGAACACAAGTTGTAGCTGAGTCGAAGAGCTGAGTCGAAAGAGCTAGTTGTAGCTGAGCCGATAGTTGTAGCTGAAGAGCTTTGTAGTCGTAGCTTCTTACTTGCCGTGATTGCTGTTGACGTACTGGTAGTGTATACCTTCACTATCACGCTGTATCTCGTATCAAATGTCTCGTACAGTGTCAGGGGTGATAGGAGCTGGACAAAAAGTACCTAGTATGTGGTACTGTCCAAAGAACCGATAAAACGTGGGTAGAGCAGAAATCCGCTTCTTGCAAAAATCGGTGGTTTTTTTTTTTTTTGTCCGATCACTTGCGGAGCCCTCAATGGTCGTTTGGCTAATGTTCGAATCCCCTATTTCATGTACCTTGTCTGCTCCAAGGTTCGTTGTTTAGGGGTAGACAAGATGAAGAGACGGTGGTGGGTCGTAGAGGCGTCAAGATATGGAGATGCTAAAAGAGGCGGAGGTGTCGTCTGACTGCAAGATGTTTTTAGGTGGCACGTACAGAAACGAGATTCCAAAATGTCCACAAGCTATATTATATGATGAGCCGGTGATGGGTCGGAAGTTAGGTTGACAGATTGGATGGTGCAACTTTATTTGGGGGCTTTTGGCCCGCTCGCTGGATATTACGCCTGGGGGAAATTGGCCGGGTCCGTTCGACTCGTCTCGGCTCCGCGAGTGCAACGCTTTTTTCCAGATTCTGTTATCTTTTGTGCGTGGCGTTCTGGCCGCCAAATCTTACGCTCACAACAGCCCCATTTCAGCGCTCACCTCACATAAAGGTGGTTGAGACAATAGGGGGTAATTTCAATGTGACGTGTGGTGTGGAATCCCGTGGAACAAACAAATCCCAGGGTCTACGTGTCTTCTCCGCGTGTCCGGGCCTCACGAGCGCCCCCCGTCGTCCACATGCCATTGTCTGTCTGTTTGCCAGCCATACGAGCTTTTTTCAGCCCTCTTTCTCTTGTATTTTTTTTTTTTTTTTTTTTTTTTTTTTTGTACACACAACACGGGAAATTATCCTGTATGCCGCGGCTCATGATTATCCCTGCCGCTCAAATGTACACAGTGCAGGGAGAGATAAGAGGGAGGTGTGGACATACGGGAGCTGTCTAGGGCCTACAGAATGATTACGTAATACAATAACTATTCTCGCCCCTATTGTATGTACCTGGTACCTACTCACCTCGTCTTAGCAAAGTTCGACCAACGAAGATTCACATGGAGAGGCGTCATGAGAAATATTATGGAGAAAAAAGACTATCGAGATCGGAGAAGGAGGGGGTGATGTATGGTGGTGGTATTGTAGGTCAAGGAGAGGTGGTGGAGGGATAAAAACACCTGAAAAGTACACCATTGTGCTCCCCTCGATCACGCGATCATAATGGTACCCTTAGATTCTCTCTATGATAAATACCTCCCCTCGTATACCTCCTGTGAAACACATAATTTCCCCCTATTGTCTGCACCGAAGTAATATGGCTTTTGGAGGCGTAATTAGAAGGAATAAAAGCGGAATCAGGGGAATATCCGCGATATTATCCGATAATCGATCGTAATGAATGTCTCAATGATAATATGAAGTCATAGATGGGCTTAGAGGGTGTTACAGACGGTGTTATACGGTTGTACAAGTACCCTTAGACCATGTATAATACGTTGTAGGGAGTATCGTACTGTATCTTGTCTTGTCCACCTTTGATAAAATATAATATCTCGTGTGGACGAAATCTCTGTGGGAAAAGAAAAATCAAGCCTTTTGTATTGAATCGTACATGAAAATAATGTGGGAAAAAATGTTTGCAAAAAATCTTTACCAAAAAAACTAGGTTGAAGTGGGCACGGGACTGGAGACCCTGAATATCGGGGGAATATGCGATAACCGGAATAAAAAAGATGGTAGATGAATGTTAGACGGTTGAAGATGACTAATCCAACTTTTCAGAACCCCAACCCGTCAATTGCAGATTCTACAATGACCTAAACCTCTCCTTACTCTACAACCATACCACAAGTATCCCACACGTCCATTTCGTCCACGACAAAGAGAATAATATCGGATATTGCGGCCCGCTGATTGGTCTGTGCTGAATCCGCTATCTCTACACAAAGAGCAGGGCTGTTGATATTGATGTGGAGTGGGGAACAGCTACATGTGAAGAGTGTAAAAGGCGGATACTAAAGCCGGTTTTGGAGTTGCTGTTGAAGTTACTGGAGGAGCTACGGAGCTGTAGGATCATCCACATAGAATGGCTGTCACGTGTCCACATCTCCACATTTCTCATCTCTAATGAGCTTATCCACTATGATGAAATTAAGGGGCAAGAAGACAACTGTGGGCGTTATTATAGACGTGGTTTTTACTACTGCTCGTGTTTCAATGTGGGAGAGATGAGAGTATTGAAATGGTAGGGTCGATAGTAGGGTTGGGGGTGTTACTAAGGATAAAAGTAGGTCTCAAGCAAAGGGGCTTCTAAGAGCTGGTTTATTGGACGTCACGTGACTCATAGCACTCTCTAGACTTCAAATCCAGACACTTTGACTCCTTCTCTCTCATCTGACACTCTCCCCTAACCTCTACAACTATTATTGACGGAGTTAGGTCCGATGAGATGCCATAACTGAAATGTATGATACATGTATACTTAACATAACTGAACATTGTGTATTAGGGTATAGAAAGGCTGGCTTGGTAAATTTTGTCATGTTTGAAATGTACACACCGTTTACACAGGTGACTCCTTTTGGAGAGGTACTTTGCTCAACAGAAACATCTTGGCACGGTTTCCACGACAACTGGCCCAACAAGGAGAAATACGCGTGTGGCAATACTGTAGTGCCATCGGACCAAGGGAGTGCTACAACAGGTACCCTGGCTAGTCCACTTATGCTTATGTTGGCTGACTAAAAGTTGTATTGTCTTTCTTTCTTCAAACAAGTGGAAATGTTTTATAATGCGCTAAACATGTGACCAGAGTGCTTATACGAGTAATACTGGTATTATACGACAAGCATGAGATGAATATTGGACTTTGATTTGTTTTTTTACATGTATTTCGGCATAATTCCCTCGGATCTCGGCTCACATTTAATGTTCAGGGGTTAGGAGTTAGAGACCGGAGATTCTGTAATACAACTGCTTCTATTTGGGGAAAAAGTTGTACAGTAAGGGTCATTGCACTGTATTAAAAGGTCATGTGAACTTCCCGCTGTCTAATCTCCGATTACTAATTCTATAGGCTGTAATAGTACCCCTATACGACCTGGCTAGAATATCGCTTTTTAGTGGGCTAAAATGAATAAAAACGGCGTGGATTGTATATTCCTATTAATTCTGATGTTTTGTAATTCTTTTAATTCTTTTAATTCTCTTTTCAACGGTTTTATTCGAATTATTTACCCTCAATTATCGGGATTGTAAATACGCGAAAAGAATATCAGAATAAATACGGCGAAAATCGCTTGGAAACAAGGAAATACGGTGATAAAGGTGTTTCAAATGTCTGATAAACGGTACAGGGCATCAAACAACGAAATGCGAGAAATTCGCCAGTGTCGACCTACTAAGAGGAACTGTCTTTCTTCACAACGCCAAAACAGCGATATTGAAAGAGAAGTGAACAATAAGAGCTCATCTGGACCGCTGTCTCTAGCCATTTACCAGGCTTGTCATCTCTTGAGTCTCCACAACCGCTTCCATGTTCCAGATACTACGTGGGGCAGGGACGTAAAGATCTTGAAGTGAAGTTGAGTACAAGATGTTAAAAAGCTGGCCAGTGGCATGTTATTACTGTAGTTGAAAGAAGATCCCAATTCTGTTATTCTTCTCGAATTCAACTTTGTTCCGTCAACTTATTGACTTATGTTTACACCATAAATTCAGTTAGTAATCCAGGATACTTAACAGAGATGGGGGACATTAGTATCTACAAGACACTAATAAAATAGACTTGGAGACTGTTTAAGGCTGTTTTAAACGTTTTAAGCCTCTTCTCTTACTTTTTTCCGTTTTTACTAGTCAATAATCGAGATATCCCTACGCCTGCACTCTGTCTTTTCATCCATGGTGTTGACATAAAAGTGAATAGTACAGTACCTATAAATTTTTATATCAGTCACAATAACTTTGACCTAAATACTCAATAGTAGTTGGAAAAACACCAGAGGTGTCTTGCTTATCCTTCTTTCAACTTTTTTACTCCATTTGTCGAGTTTTACCAGCCCCCATCTGTTATGTTTCGCCGGACACCTACAGAAAACACGCGAATGTAGTAGAAGTACATTCAATTTGTCACTAAAAGAAGAGAGTCATATAAACAGAAGCTAATTACGCACTCTGGACGTTTTATCCTTCTTCCATTCAACTTTCTTCACTAGTTAAGCCAGTTCTCCTTGAAGTTGACATACTACTCTCACCCCATGACACTTGCAGAAGAGGTAAATAGTGTAATAACATAAACTGCTGACTGTTAAAAGTTGATTTTGATGAGAATAAACTTACCCTGAGTGAAATTGAAGCATTAGAAACACTCTCCAAAAGGTCTCTCTTCTCCCCTAGGTCTATTGATGTTCTTTGATGTCTACGTTCGTCTTCATGATAGAGGTCAACGACATGATGGAAGTAAATGTACTATGGAAAGGAGAAAAAGGCAAATAAGAGCTTGGGTAAACTTCTCTAGCCACCAAAACTCACTCAGTTTCATCTTTAGTACTACTAGTGCCCCTAATCGCCTCATTTCTGATACCTTACTGAAATGACATGTTGAGGGAGATGCTATTAACATCACTACTTCTGGTCCAAGAGCTACAACCATGTCATCATTGAGTCTTGGTAGCCGTAATTAACATCATTTGCAGTTCTTCTAGCCATCTGGAGTACTGTTGATACCATTTTGCCAACAGTATATGTTTCAGGTCTTGCATAGAAAAAGTGAACCGAATTGATGAAGAGTCTTTGGAGCATAATGAGAAATAGCAATGACTCTTTAGATCTCTATTAGGTGTTTTTTTCACCTCCCAGTCGTGTCTAGAGGGATACATGTGCTATATTCCTGGATTACCAGTTGCCGAATAATAGGACTATGTTATTGATATTGAGCTACTAATGGAGATCCAGAACTGCTCCAGGTTCTCTGAGAACTCACTTTTTGGAAAGCAGTGGTATCAGTTGGTATTATAGTGAATCATACTGTTGCTGGTTGACTTTTTCCTAGACGTGCCTTGAAAGACTCTACGTGGTATGCCCCTCATTCCATGGAACCCCCAAGCACCATAGAGAGAGAATGTCAGTTAGGTAGATCGACATTGAATACTGTTACTATTCAGGACCTACATGTCTACCCTTAAGAGATCAACAGACAATATCATCACTTGGAGGAATGAATGTATATATCGTAGATGCCCTGAGTGGAAATTGAATCAGAAGAATCTCGAAATAATACCTAGGAAGGACCACTGTATTTTGGTCTAACTGATAGATAGCCGTAGCTGTGGGACACCCTGGTGTTTTTCTCCATACAATCATCATGGATTTGGACAATCTACCGGCCCCAAACCTCTCTTGGAAGAGTATCAAGCACTACTTGGCCACTCGAGTCACTACTCTGAGGCCCCCAACACTTACTGAAGCAGAGAAGAAACACATCAATCCCATTCCTGCCGTTAGAACTCTTAACCGAAAGCAATGGCTTTTTGTTCTTTGTGGACTTGCGGGATGGACTTGGGACTCCTTTGACTTCTTCAGTGTATCCCTGGTTGCATCTGATATTGCCAAGGATCTTCATGTGAGTGTTACAGACATTACCTGGGGTATCACTCTTGTTCTCATGCTTCGGTCTGTTGGTGCTATCATTTTTGGCATTGCTTCAGACCGATACGGACGAAAATGGCCTTTTATCTTCAACTGTGTCCTGTTCATGGTTCTTGAATTGGGAACTGAGTTTGTCCAGACATACAAGCAGTTCTTGGGAGTACGGGCGCTGTTTGGAATCGCCATGGGAGGTATCTATGGTAACGCTGCAGCCACAGCTTTGGAGGATTGTCCCCCTGAGGCCCGAGGTGTAATCTCTGGTTTGTTGCAAGAAGGCTATGCTCCGGGATACTTGCTCTGTGTCATTTTTACCAGAGCTATTGCAGACACTTCTCCTCATGGATGGAGAGCTCTTTTCTGGTTCGGATCCGGTCCTCCAGTTCTCATTATCATCTTTCGATTCTTTCTTCCTGAAACAGACACCTACATCCAGTCGAAACAAAATGCTGAGGTTTTGGGAGTCGAAAAGCACTTTTGGCTCGGTATCAAAACCACCTTCAAGACCTACTGGCTTATGTTCATTTACCTTGTCGTTCTCATGGCTGGTTTCAACTTGGACTCAGCTTCCTGGCACCTTGTTTCTGGCCAATGCTATCGTACCGCTACCGTACTCCACAGCAGGTCCTCTTGTTCAACATGTATAGCTGCAAGGATGTTGAGAAGAAAGAGAAAGTGGCCACCGGTACTTGTAGTGCCTTGTTTCATTCCTGAAATTTCTTCTAGTTCTACTGTAACGAACATACTCGTCATACCCTCTCCTTATTTGAAGGCTCATACGTCTCTATCAACTTATACTGTTCTACTGTAGTTTGATCCACTTCTAGGAGAAAGCTACTATTGGGGGTATATGGAAGAGAACAAGGAGAAAAATAATGAGATGAGCTTCCAAATGAAATAAGCACATTTTGTTTCATTCTTTTAACAACTTACTTTGACTCATTTCGCCCAAATAGCACCACTTCCTTCAAGTACCGTTCCTGAGTATTCTAGCTAGGAGAGTTGAAAGCCACCAGAAAGAGGTATTCATCAGGCGGAGTTAATCAGAGCATTTATCAAGCATCTGAAGGCTGTTTTCTGACATACTTGTGGCGCTTCCTTCAAAATTAAAGACTCCTTAGTGTTTCCCATACTGTTCTCCAGGGGACCCAACCATGTTTAAACAGTAATGAGCAATTTAGTGAACCCTGGAGTTGGTAAGAAACAACTATGAAGATCTAGAACGCACATGACTTACTCCGCTTGGCTTATTTCATTTGATTACAGCTTTTTCTCTGAAGTTGGGTCAAGTCCATACTCCACCATTTACAGAACCTCAAGCCAAAATCCGTTAGAAGCACTAATTAGCTTTAATAAGTTAACCATAAGCTGTAACGCGGCTAATAGATACTAAATCTGACCTTTTTTCGCTTTCAGATGCTCCATTTGATCATCTATCGCCATAGTTCCTCCCACAACCCATGGCTTATAGTGAGGAACTACCCTATTGGCGTCAGCAGAAACACAATAACCTCTCAAATACATTCATATAGGAGCATTCAGCTCTCAGGAAACTTCTCACAGCTCTCTTACGTATATCCGCGACTTTTCTCTACCAACCATCTTTTTGTAGTCAATACTCCATCAAGTCAAAAGTTGTAATATCCATCTAACTATCTAATAACGTTACCATAAAGACTCTGCAGAGTGTATTACCTCAAATTCCAATCTCTCCTTGACCCCAGAACACCCTCTTCCATCTCAAAAACACCTCCCTTCTTCTTCACATACCACCACAACACGTAGAACTCATCTAGAGACAGCAAAACAAGCCCTACAACACAAATAAAGCTATAGCATATCTTCAACTGGCTCAATCCATCTATCAGTCACCTCTACTAGCAAAAAACTGTACTCCCACAGCTCATATCCCTCTCCTCCTCTCGCTGACTAAGCACGCCGTGATACCCACCAAAAAGACAACTCCGATACGGGGAATCGAACCCCGGTCTCCACGGTTCTCAGAATGAGAGCGTGATGTGATAGCCCCTACACTATATCGGAAATTGATGATTTTGTTAGGAAACGATCTTTCTTAAGGCGATGACTAATCGGTCTTCGCCCGTAGGTCTCTTCCAGAGCCCTACTCCCCTCTGACTCACTGCTCTACATGCGTGTCAACGCATGTCGCTGTCTTTCGCCTCGATTATCGGAATTATTACTTATTAATGTTATAATGAATTGAATTGTATGAGAAAAAAAAAAAGCCCGTAGGTCTCTTCCAGAGACCTACTCCCCTCTGACTCACTGCTCTACATGCGTGTCAACGCATGTTGCTGTCTTTCGCCTCGTCGACAGGGTGTTCCACCCTGTCCCCTGTCCTCATGCGAGAGCCTGTCTCTCGCCTGTCAAACGTCATCTGTCAACCTAACAGACGGCCGACTTGTCGGCCGAATGGCGCTTCCTGGCGAATATATAAACACCTGTTATTCTAGTATGTAATGTATCGATTATTGACTCTTTCATCATGGTATTTGCTCTAGGACTTGCCTATGGCAAGTCCATGGTATTTCCAGTCAAACCAAGCCTTGTCAGGGTTCCGTTCCTAACAGATTTTCGGCTATTTTCTGGGTATTAGAGGAGTGGGGAGGGCCATCATAGCCCCGAAAATAATATGAATTATGGCAAATTAATTATGCAGTATGAGTAGTTGAGCTATTCTGAAACGAATAGTACCTTTTTTATTCATTTTTGTCCATTAATTCTTCTTCTAGAGAGATATCCATTCTTATAACTATATACTCAATAGTACTCCCTCAACTTGACCAATACACCTTCAAAACATTATCAGACTTGACCACACCACTCCCCCAGCCTTGTTTGCCCTTACCAACTTTTCAAATCCTGAAATCCCACTATTCTTCATCATTCTACAGCAACAAGTGTTACTTTCTGACCAATCACACTCCTACCAATCTTTCCAGCTAACAACAAGTCTTTCTAATCTTTTAGCAGCTATTCGGCGCCTTTCTAAGACTCCAACCAGCTCAACGTTACATTGTTTCGCGTCCTGGAGGTCTTAAAAAGTCGATTTAGAGGATGTACCAGTACTGGTACTTGGAGTAGACGGTATGTAAGGATAGTCACTGGTTATAATGCCGTAGAAGGGCTGAAATTTGGTAGGCCGGTATAACCCGGTCTAATTAACCCTTCTATCAACTTTACTTGCTTCCTAGACTTGAATTTCGGCTTCTACAGCTATAGTGCGTGTGCCGTGTCTTATAAAGCCCACCTAAAAACAAGGAGTAATGCACCTGAAAGAAGCAGTATAAACGTGCGTCCTAACCACTCCCAACGTGCGTTACTATAATCTCTAATTTACAGGTTATCTTAGTATACAGCTCAACTAAGAGCCTTCTAATAATTCATTCCCCTCCAACTCCTTCAATTCTTGTCCGATTTACTCCCAGACTTGTTCATCGGACTCCACACCTTTTTAGCTCTCCAACAGTACCCTTCAACTTCAAATTGACTTACTATCAGACTCGTTATTCACTTTTCCATGTTCTCTCCTCTAGCTCAGAATTAGCCCCTAATAAAGTCATCCACGCTAGCCCGGATTGTCTCCTTCCAACCCTAGAGCCAAACAAACGGAAGGCGCTTGTTAGAGCTCGCTTGGACGTCTGTAGTGTCCTGCTAACGGCCCACCCTATCAGAATCGATAATACTGCACATGTATCGGTCCTGCTTGGCATGCAGAGCGGGGGGATGAGTAGAAGAGTATGAGATCACGTGACCCCTTTGAGAAGAGATACCTCTTTATTTAAAAAAAATATTCGTACGTTTCTGAGCACTTTTAAGGGCACTTCTATACTCCAACATAATCATAAACCCTTGACTTTTATCATACCCAAATATGGCCTGATTCAACAGTTATTGCCCCCCAAAGTTGGCTGGGTAGTTCACACGGCTGGATTAATATTGGCTGCGCTAGGATGTTTGTTCTGGGCTAAGCGAAGACGCTAAAATGGGGCTAAAAGAACACTACTGTAGAGAGAAGTTTGGAAGTCGTATTTTCCAGGGTCAAGGAACGAGTTGGCTAAGAGGGAAGTAGATGGAAAGATAGATTGGCGGCGAACTCCGACGGATTTGAAGTCCCCAAAAGTTTTCGACACTTTTCCGTCGTTTTGAAGGGTGCACTATATTACTGTATAGTTTTGGGTGACGTTTTTTTTTTTGACATTTTGACATATTTTGTATCGCTGAAAGCCCGGATCGGAGCAGATGGACGCCAAGAGCAGCCTAGCGTCTTACCAGGCTTTCCGGAAGGTTTTGGCAGCCTACACGGACACTTTAGTCTGGTATGTTGCGGAACAGAAGCAGGGAGGAAGAGATGGAAGAGGGGGGTGAGATAAAGACATAAGGACTTCAAAAGATGACTTGAACAGGTGCAAAGAGGGTGGTGTGTGATTTTCAAGCATTTCTACCTGCTCAATCACTAGTTATAGTACTTCTTCCAAATCTTCAATATGTTCAATATATCACTAAGAATATTTCTAAAGCTGACATACTCCTCTGACACCGATCAAATGACACTCAAGCAATGTGACAGTAGAGTGACAGTGGGCTGACGTTTGTGGCAGCATTTTGACAGGCAGGTGAATCCGCCAGCCAAGAGAGAGATATTTTTTGGGACAACAAGGTGGATTTGGCGGAAGAAGAGATGATTGGGGGGGAGGGGAACGTGGGATACGAGTGGGTGAGGTTTTTGGGGCAATTTTGAGCACTTTTGAGAAAGTTGAGAAAAGTAGTGTTTTTTGTAGCTGTTGGAGGAAAAGTCTTTTTTTGACATAATAACGTCATGAAAGCGGAAACATGTATCAAACAGTATATCGTTCGAAGCAGAATTTTCTCCCAAACCGAATGATACAGCATATATACCGTTTCAGTGGATGCCTCTCATTTCGGTTGTGTGGTCCAGTTAAGCATGTCTTTGAAGAAACTTCTTTCTGACATAATAACGTCAGAACAACGGTCAAATGTGTCTAGCAGTGTATCATTCGGTTCGTAATTTTTGGTAATTTTTTTTTGTGCCGTATCCAAGGCGATATTACCAAATATGACCGTTAGAGGAGTCGTCTAATTATTCTTCTCTGGGAAAACCCGTACCTCTGACATAATGACGGTATATAGGCGTAGAAAAGTGTCAATCAATATATCATTCGACTTGAAATCTTCTCTGCATTCGTATGACACTGTTTGTGGTCTGATTTAGGCAGTATTATTTGTTTTAACTGTTGAGGTGAGTTGTGATACTATGCATGTCGTGGGTAGAAAACATATATCTGACGTAAAAACATTATATGGACAGAAGAGGGGTACAAATAGTATACCATTCGACTCAGAATCATCTCTTGCTCCTGATGACGCTGTTTACAGTCTGATTCATTGAAATTTCCAGCTTTGTATAAAGAGGTGAGTTGTGTAGGTAAGCATATCTTGAGTAAGAACGTATTTCTGACACAACAGCCCTGCTAGAGCAGACATCGAGGTCAAACAGTATATAATTCGACTCATAATCTTCTCTATTTTGTAATGGCACAGTTTACAGCTTAATTCAGTTGATATTTCTGGTTCTGCTTGTAAAGTGGAAACACTTAATGTAGAACATAGAGAAGAGTCAACTACATCAACAAAGACCGTACCATCTCTTTTAAGAACTTAAATCAGAATCACTGCCGCCATCACGTGACCTCTTACCCACCCTTATTCCTCCCTCCGTCTTACATAATCACATATCCTCTTCCCATTCTACTGCTGTATAGTATAGAAATGCCATAGATAGGTCCACCAATACCATCAGTCACGTGACCCAAACCACCCCAAAAACCGTCCATAACCCTTATCAACCTCAGCAAACAATGTCACGTGACCTACAACTACCTCTACCCTCACCCATCTCTTCTCACCCATCTCTTCTCACGTCATCACACTATCCACTATGGCATCACAGGCAGTCTTTAGAGAGCTATACGAACTCAGTCACGTGACCTATTATACAGGATCCAATCGCATTCACGTGACATACAGTACACCAATTGGCTTGTTCACGTGACAGATACTACACCAGCCAGCATGTTCACGTGACTTTACCTCTTGTCATCGTACACCATACTATGGACACCTCATAACTAGTTCTTAACGAGCTATACCAGATCAGTCACGTGACACACCTTATCGCCTACTACAATCACGTGACAAAACCTCACCACTCGCAATCACGTGACTTTCCCTAGTCTACAGCAGTCAACATGTGTTCCCCCTTAGTCTATGGTAGTCACAACCTGTCTCTAGTTGGTCATAACCTGTCACTCTCTCTTCGTCCTGGTCACGTGACCTGACCATATTATATTACCCAATCCGGTCACGTGGATCTCCGGTCACACGACACTGCCCCGATGGCTGGATGCATGGAACGGTGAGCAATCGGAAGCAGATTTGGAGAAGGGTTTTTGCAAGGAAGCATGTCGGCGACTTGTCGCGTGAGATGGGGGGGAAAGAGTCCGATTATTGAGCGATCTAGAGGGGGTACACAAAAACAAAGTACATGGCTGTGATCACGTGACCGAGGCGGTTCGAATGGTGCCCTTTAAATCGTCATATCTCCATTATCCACTGACCCAAGTTTTCTATATTTTTCTTGCCAAGATTTTTACACACTTTTTGTCTCCCACGTTTTGTCCCACTTTGTCCACATTGTCCACTTTGTCCCAACTTTTTTCCTTCTCGTCTTGTCAATACACGTGCAAGAGCCAAGTTTGCAATGTCCAATGACTGACGATTGGCTTTGGATGAAAAGGGAGAAAAGGGAAAAAAGGGAAGGCGGAAGGTCACGTGAGGGAGGGAGAAGGGGGAAAAAAAAAAAAAAAA
>ULGT01000004.1:2033596-2051090 GCA_900519025.1 Yarrowia porcina | reverse complement strand
AAAAAAAAAAAAAAACTTATCAAAAAAAAACTTATCGAAATCAGCCCTCAAAAATCAGCCCTCAAAAAAAAAAAACTTATCAAAAAAAAAAACTCGTGTGAAAAACAGCCTTAAAACTCACCACAAGTTATCAAAAGTATCCCAAGATCCCGATGAAGATCCCGAAAAGGTGATCTAAGGTGAGTCAAGGTGATTCAAGGTGATTCAAGAGGCCGAAAAAAAGGCGACTGAAAAAAGCGATAAAAAAGGCGATCAATAGATCCCTCAATTATACCCGTATCATCCCTCAAACACCGACTGTATGTATCGGCAACGTCGTATTTATATTGTATTTTCGGATTTTATTTATTATTATTTTTGTCCGATTTTATTTTTGTCCGATTTTATTTTATTTTATTTTATTATTATTCTATTATTTTATTCCATTAATTCCACCATCAATTATCTTTCCACATTGATCAAAGCCGCGCACGTGCTCTTGGCCCAGGGCTTGGCGGTTGGCACGGCAGACAAAGTCTAGCTTAATTCGCCAAACCTAGAGCACCACGTGGATTGCCAAGGTTTTTCACTGAAACGAGATAACTGAAAAACCCAAAAAGCCTAAACGTTGTTGTGCGGACTCCAGCCAGGGGTCTTGGCAGAGCTCTTGGGGCTGGAAAAACGGCTCTTGGGCTTGACGAGTCGAAAATATGTGCAAAAGTGTTGGAAAAATGACAAATTTCGAAAATCATGAAAAACCGGCGAAAAAACGGAAAAACCCCCAATTCAAGATAACATCAAACTACGCCTAATCGCACAACTGTGTTTGGACTGCATCGCAAAATACGACGTTTAATTTGAGGTCAAATGGGGTAAAGAGAGGAGGCCGAAAAATGGGAAAAATGGGAAAAATGGGAAAAAATGATTTTCTCAATTTTTTTTGGGGAACCTAAAAAACAGTCAAATTTGTCTGAAAAAACCCAGTTATGATAAACCAACTGCCCTCTTCGCAACGGTGGCATTTGCGCGTCTATACGACCTCCACTGCGCTTTCTGTCGAGGTGTGATTAGCTCCATGCTTTGTGGGGATGCATGTAGCGCCGCATGGACGAGAACCTCTGTAGAATGCTGAATGTGTGATGAAAACAAATATGAAGAGTACGAAAATGCTCGCCAGAATGAGCTCAACAGATTGGTACAACTTTTAATGTTATAGCTGTTGTATTCGTCGAGTAATATTCTACCCTCCCCCCTCCAGTCTTACTAAGATATAACCATCAATAACCACCTGATCTCCTCCAAACTTTGCAAAACTTTTCTTCTCCGCCGTCTCGTACGCCCAGCTCAATTTCCCCCAGCGGGTATGTCCAACGGCCGACTTTGGTTGTTTTTTGACTTTGCCCAGAGCAACACGTGGGAGGGCTGCTACAGATGCTGGAGAAGAGTAGGAGAGCGGAAATTGGGGTGACAGGGGCGGATGGGATGGGAGAAGAGGCGGTAGGAGTCTTGGGTCTGTCACGTGGCCCAAACGGAAGTTAGAGGGGGGTATGTATTATACACAGATACTACTTTATCAGAACAAGTATAATAGCTATAAAGAAACAGACTTGATAGACCTGTTTAAATACGCCCTATTACCTACTCTACCAACTTTCAGCCCTTTAGCCCATATATTCGTGATTCTATAGCCGTCTCCAAAAAAGACGTTTTTTCATCCCCCTCCTACGACCTCAGTTTTCATCCAATCTTCTATCTGAAACATTCCCCGTCTTTCTCAGCTCGTCTAATTTCGCTTAGTCAACTCCCTGACCTTCCACTCCTTCCAGATCGTACGTTATCCTCCTGTCCACGTTGTCTGCCTTACTCTCCTCCATCCGCCAATAATATAGCCCAAAAGACGCACAACTTTGCGAGCGTCTGCAGGTGGCAATTAGCGTCGCGGGGCTTGGCTCCCAACGGCTGCACGCGCCCCAAGGAGTTTACAGCGGATGACTAAGGCAAAGAACGGAACTAACCGTAGAAAGATGGATAGACCTCAGAAAAGGAAAAAAAGACAACCAGAAGAGAGGCGGAAGGCTAATAAAAGAGGTAGTTCAAGTAGTTTTCAAATTGGCCAAAAACTGGGCAAGTTCTGTCCAGAAATACTTTTCCAGAATCTTGAAAACCTCACAACTCCCCCAATAATGGTCCAATCGCCTCGACAACTCCACCAATCCACTCCCCACCCTCATCTCCCCCTTTGCACCCCATTTCCTCTCCTCCAGCTCACTCATGGCCTGAGACACCAGCTTCCTACTAAACTGTATTTTCGTAAAACTAGCCCGAAACGCAAAGCGAACGAAAAGCGAAAGACCAGCGATGAATCACAAACTTTGGGCTCTGTAGCGTTTCTTGGAGACTTGTAGATTTTTTTTTGTAGCATTTTTTTTTGTAGCCATCTTCTATGACCAAAGTAGAAGGTAATATAGTCCCTTTAACTTGGCGAATACTGCTCCAAAAGACCTCAAAACAGTCAGGATCGATTCCCCAACGTGAGACGACCATTTCTATACCAATTACACTCGTTTTCGTCCACTCCCACGCCTTACAACTGCGACATGGTATCCGCACGATTTCGAATAAACTCCAATGTTTAAATTATCGTACTTTGGTGCTGTATGGCAAGTCCACGTGGGGGGAAAAGAAGACGGGCAAAAAAAAATACAAAAAAAAATACAAAAAAAAGTACAAAAAATCGAGAAAATCAAGTATTCCAGTGATTGAGATGAGTTCAGTCGACTCAGAGAGGTCTTAAAATGTGTTGTATTTTTTTTGCTGATTTTTTTTTCTGTTTTTTTCCCTTCCATTTTTCCACCTAATCCTCCAACCTTAATTCGGCCAATGAAACGGCTGAAAAGACGCACGTTGTGGGGAAAGTGAAAAGTGGAAAATGAAAAAAATTCGACCGGAAAAAAAGTGACACAGAAAAAATGGCAAAAACTACAGAGCTACGATTATCATGTTTTCAAGGTAGTTTCTTTTTTTCCTCCAATTTTTCTTCCCCCAACTATCTCTCGATATTCGTTAGTGTTGACTTTTCTTTTTGACCACTCTAAATCTGGATAACCTCGTCCAACCTTACGCTTAACCCTACTCTATCAAAACCTTAGTTTAAACCCAAACTGGTCACCCCGTCAAATCCCGAAATGTCTATATAACCTGAGAGACGACCGGACCAAAATCTTTTTCCCCATCGAATTCCAACATGGCCGCTCTCCACCAATTCGACTACATTTTCGCTCTGGCGATGATCTTTGCGTTCCTGGACGCATGGAACATTGGAGCCAACGATGTCGCAAACTCCTTTGCCACCTCTGTGTCTTCTCGAGCCCTCAAGTACTGGCAAGCCATGATTCTCGCTGCTATCTGCGAGTTTCTGGGTGCCGTTCTTGCCGGTGCTCGAGTCACCGATACCATTCGAAACAAAATCATTGATGTTGATCCCTTCACCGAGACTCCCGCAGGCCTCATGTTGCTCATGATGTGTGCTCTTGTGGGCTCTTCCGTGTGGTTGACCATTGCTACCAAGCTGGGTATTCCAGTTTCCACCACCCATTCCATTGTCGGTGCCGTTATCGGTGCCGCTGTGGCCACCAACGGAGGTGGAGGAGTGCACTGGGGCTGGTCCGGATTCTCCAAGATTGTTGCTTCGTGGTTCATTGCTCCCGCCATTGCCGGAGGTTTCGCTGCCGTCATTTACCTGGTGACCAAGTACGTGGTGCTTGAGCGAAAGCAGGCTCTTCGAAACGCCCTGTGGATGGGCTACCTCTACGTGGGTATCACCTTTGGTGTTCTGACCATGCTTATCGTGTGGAAGGGTGCCCCCAACCTCAAGCTGGACAAGCTGTCCACTGGTGCCACGGTTGGATCCATTATCGGAGTTGGCGCCGTTGCCGCTCTGCTCTACGGAATCTTCCTCCAGCCCTTCTTCTACCGAAAGCTGGTCAAGGAGGACCACACTCTCCGAGCCTGGGATATCTTTTTCGGCCCTCTTCTCTACTACCGAGGAGAAGTGCCCCCCATGCCCGAGGGAATGAACCGACATGACTATGTCGTTGACTACTACCGATTTGTCCGAACCAAGGAGGAGTACCTCGAGTACTACGGACATCTCCGAGGATACGAGGGCGACGATCTGACCGAAGACGAAGAGCAGCAGATTCTCGTCGTCTCTTCCAACCCCGAAAAACACAATGGTATCGAGTCTGTCGAGTCCGAGGAAGACGAGCGAACCAACGCTGGCCGAGCCGCTGCCCTCGAGAAGGTCGACAAGAGCTGGAAGGTGCTTGCTCGAAACCCCAAAAACTGGCCTCTGCTCTTCTGGAAGGCCATTTCCCACGGATGGACCGTCGACGTTATTGCTGCCCAGAAGACCTCTGGACACGCTCTTTCCGGCGATCTGCGAAAGATGTTCTCCAAGGCCAAGAAGTACGACAACAAGGTCGAGGCTCTGTACTCGTTCCTGCAGTGTGTCACTGCCTGCACCGCCTCTTTTGCCCACGGTTCCAACGATATCTCCAACGCTGTGGGTCCCCTCACCACCATTTACCAGATTTGGTCTACTAACGAGACTGGCAAGAAGTCCGATGTCCCCGTCTGGATTCTTGTCTACGCCTCTGTCGCCCTCGTTATCGGTCTGTGGACTTATGGATACAACCTCATGTCCAACCTGGGTAACAAGATGACCATGCAGTCTCCCTCTCGAGGTTTCTCCATGGAGTTTGGAGCTGCCGTCACCACCATCATGGCCACCCGTCTTAACCTGCCCATTTCCACCACCCAGTGCATTGTCGGCGCCATTGTTGCCGTCGGTCTGTGTAACGGAACCATCAAGGCCGTCAACTGGCGAATGGTGGCCTGGTGCTACTTTGGATGGATTTTCACCGTTCCTTTTGCCGGTCTGATTGCCGGTATTCTCATGGGCATTATTTCCAACGCTCCCAAGCTGGGCGAGAAGTACACCATGTCTTAGTTTCAGTAATGTATTTGTTTGAGTATCTGAGTAGACGAGCCTAGCGAAGCGGCTCGTCTACGGACCTATCATATGACAACACCCACAGTAGACACTCATCTTGTGGATCATCACAGTAGACACTCACAGTAGACGCCCACAGTAGAACATCTCTCCAGAGCATCTTATCTTCTTCATCACTTTCCGTTCATACTCACGTTGTTCACAATGTTGTGCGCCTAGCGAAGCGGTTTGGGTGCGACCAACTGTAGATTCTCACTGTAGACGATCACTAGTAGGCTGCGAACAAACAACGACTATCTTGTAGATGTGGAGGCGTATCAGTAGGCTGAACAATGCACTTGTTGTAGATACCTCTTGGTCGTAACGGTAACAAGTAGGAACCCATACTGGTGGTATCAGAACACTTCCCCTTCAGTTCATACTCACGTTTTCTTACAAGGTCACGATGTAGGCTGCGAACGCTTGCTGTGACAGCACTCGTAGACATTCACCTTGAAGATACTCATCTTGGTGCTCATCTTGAAGACACTCATCTTGTGGTGCACTGTCAGAACATGTACACTCTGTGGTTCTAGCGAAGCGGTTGGATACATACCTCTTGGACAGCTTTAGTATCGTACCTGGTAGTCTCCCGACAGATGGCAAAGGTAGTGATGATGGTATGGTCAGTGTTGTGTTGTAGGTATCACTCAGTAGATGGCGAAGGAAGTGAGATAGAGGTGGGAAGAGAGGAAGAGGGCTCTATGTGTTTGCCATGTTACTTGTCCCATGTCACCTTGACTGGTCAAATTGGGTCACCTGGTACTCTCTGAGTAGATGAGCCTAGCGAAGCGGCGAGTCTAAGGACCCATTAGTAGGTTGCGAACAAAGCGACTAAATACGGACCTTTTGTAGATGCCCAGTGAAATAGTAGCCTGCTAACTACGACCACCTTGTATCCATCCATCTTATAGTATCGAGAGAGTCCTCTACAGTGTATGTACTGGTGTCGGTACTCTGAGTATCCTTCTTCCACCAGGTGCATATATTGGTTTGACTGGTCAAATGGTATACGGAGGTGTCATGGAGTCATATAATCAGTCAATAGAAACCCCCAAGAGTAGGAGACCAAGTTGTATTAAAACACATCTGAAAAGATTTCCTTTCAGATAGATCCCCTTACAGATAACTAGAGCATCTCTTTTGCCCATATGAGTCTCTAGGTATAGGCCAATATGACATGTCTGATATGTCCATTGCAGTGTCGTGAGGAGAGGTCCAAGGTAGGTATATAACCAAGTGGATATCGTAGACCTTGAAGATGTTAGTTCACGTCGTCTTCAATGTTGTGTCAGACTACGGCTTACGGTGATTCTTCTACATTCATTCTTGTAGGAGTTGGATCTAGCTACAGTAGAGACTATCTTGCCCTTACTCCTACTAACCTCTGGATCTCTCACGTTGTCTGAAGTTAGTAGACTCACATTGTTTAAGATAAGATGATCAGTTGTCTACGATTAGCCATAATGTAGATGTTCATCTTGTACACTCCGCAGGACAACATCTTTATGGTAGACGTTCACCTTGTCCTCAGGTCTTGGACACTCTACCATTAGTCTAACAAAGGACGAGCCTACGAAAAGTTATATGTACATTCACTGTTGTAGCTGTAAAGGCATTACTGAATATAGGCAGCTTCTTCATCTGTATGCTAACTCACTGTCTCAGCAGACCATGAGACCCTTGTAGGTTTATGGAAGACTTGGTTGTATAGTAGCAAATCTATGGTACGCATGGTGGACTGGACATAATGAGCAACCTACGCGAATCGGCATCAGAGCAGTCAGTGAACTGTAAAACAGCTGACTCTGCTTATGTTCAGCTGATCACTTCATTGTAGGCTCACGTTATGAATATGGACCTCTTAGTATCGAACAGAGTTCTAGGACCATCTTCTGAGCCAAGATCGAGTGGTAATAGAGCGGTAAAAAGCGTACAAAGAGACTGATTAAAATACCACTGTAAAGCCCTTGCCACGAGAAATAAAACGCACTCTTTAGATTTCTTTTTGGAGCAGTATCGGGGGAGCTACTGGGGCTATACCAAATGAACCGTATTAGACGTTCAGCCTTGGGATGTAGTACGGAGTACTGTAGAACAACCTGAACACTGCACAGTACCAAAAGACGACTCTATCTGTCATCTATCTGTCGATTTGATAGACTCCATAATTTTTTTTTCTCGTCTCACATTTTTTTCTTCCTATATCTCATCTCCACCAACTCGATAGTCTTGCACCGCACTACACCATGCACCAAAAGTGAGACATGGAGAGGTGCACTACCGGTGCGAGGGGGATGAGCTGGGCAGGGGTGAGGAGAACGAATTGACAAGTGACTGATATTATGACTTGGTTTGTATGGTATGACCTGTTATATGACCTTTATGAGATGACTTGTAGAATATGACGAAGTGGATGTAACTTACATGACTGGTCAAATATGACTGGCAAAATAAGACCTGTAGAATGGGTATTGGGTGGTGTGATGAAGTGGCACAGATATAGTGGACACATCAATCAAACTGATATTTTCCGATAAGTCTGAATTTGGAGGTCATCTTTGTTAGATACCATGTCTTGTCCAGCTTCATGTCCACAGCCTTCACCATAATGTCCTCTTAAAAGCAAAGATACACTGGAGGGGATACAATCGCCCACATTGAGCCTACCAGGTGCGAACAGTACATGACAACCGGTATGTACATTTTTTATTTCGGTACTTTCATAGGTCATATCTCTGAAGCACACCATCATGACCAGTATCAAGGTCTAAGCTTCATCATGTCTTGACATGGCCAAGTGCTGATTACCACCTCTTTGAATATCATTGGCGTATAAGTATACCGGTAGCTGAAAAGGTGACCTTATGACTCGACTAATGGTCAATATCTAAGTCACACTCATAGTATTCATTAGTCAATTATCTCTGGTTAGTGGATACCATTATGCCAGTATGGTCAGTCTTAAGCTAAGGTATAACCATGACAGAGCCCAGGAGTACACTCCATAACCAATGGGTGGTCCAATAGTAGCTAATGCCTAAGAACCTCTTAATTTCATCTTTTATCTCAATTGCCTGAAATGGCATCTCACTTCTGATCTCTCTCATCCCACCTGTTCACCTTCTCTCAATAGCTTGTCAGCCTAACATTACTGAGAGAAGTACGCCACATACTTGGCATAGAAGAGTGAATGGTGGAACATATGAAGAAAAAAAATGAGTAGATACAGACCATAACGCCTTAATGTACTCCATTTACTGAATTGACCTTCTAGAGTAACACATTGAATATCTAGTGTGGGTAGCGAGTCTCCCTACCATTACCAATACTATGACCCTAACTCCACCCTAGAAATCACACTAACGACACAAAAAACATCACCTCAGAAGTTGAATACCTCTAATAACCCCATTGAGGCCAATTGACTCACCTGAGTTCTCCATCGCCATATATCTCGTCCCTCTACGAACCATAAGTACATACACCTTACCTCACAGTAGAGTATAACGTGAGTCAGCCAGTATTCTCAGACCAAGTACCCACACCCGCACCAAAACTACACCCACACCCACATGAATAATTTCCACCCAAATCTCCATATCCACCATTTCCGTCTTCCACCTGAAACGCCCCTACCACTATGTATCATGCACTCAGCCGTACTCGCTTACATGAGCCGCATGTGGGATGTACCACGAGAAGGGACTATCACATGAAAGAGTCAGAATCAGTGACTTTCAATGCCAAAAACTACACCATACGATTGGCTCAATTCAGATCCCGACTTGAACACCCTAATTGATCTTTTTTTCTTTTCATTTTTTTTTTTCATTTTTTTTCTTCTCTCATTTCCTACCTTACGGCTCATCTGTCTCTGTCCATTTCTTCAATAAACTCGAACACCTAATCGAGTCCAGTAAAGTTGTCTCATGATTGAGTGAAGGGAGAAACAGGGTCAAACAGGAGGACAAATGGTGAAAAAAAAACAAAGAAAAAAAAACCAAAATATTTTTTTTCCCCTTCAATGACGCCTGTGTCCTCCCTGTCCTCCGCAGATCACCGCTACGCTCTAATCTGCTTGTCGATCACTCATTGTCAGGGCTGGCGCCGATCTACAATACATACTCAATGTCTTAGATGAGCCAGGGTGTCTCAAAAAAGCGCCGTGTGAAAGAACGGGGAGAGAGAGGGCTTCTAATAGGACAGGTGGTACAAAGACGCGAGAAAGACGAGACAAAGAGTCGTCACAAAGACACAAAGACATGTCTGACAAAAAATGTGGCGTTGCAGACGGCGCTGGAGGGGTGGAAGAAGGGAAGGAGGATATACAGTTAGGTAGGGCTTCGGAACGATCTATTTTTGCTAAGGATATTAATTTTATCGGGATCGAGGTGGTGCAAGAAGGGTCCAACCAGGGTTCTATGATTTGCTAATGTCTTTTTCGCTTCAAATGACGACCTCTCAACCTATGGGTTCATATGCTTGTCTTTACACATTCATAGGTCTAGATAGGGCTCTCACAGTCACGTGAAAAGACATGAGAAGTTGATAACTTGTTAAAACACGTGTAGGCCATTCATCTTCATGTCTTTGATTTGATCAAGCTCTTTATTCCTTGATTTGATAGACACTTGAACTGTGAGTATGAGCTAGGTCGCAGTTCAATCGGTCACAGTTCAATCGGTCACAGTTCATAAGTCTCAGACTAATCGAAATCGATCGAGATAAAAAGCACAAGTATTCGCCAGGGATAAAGTCTGATAAGGATTTGGGCTAGTTTGAATTGGTCCTCTGGCTCATTTACTCATAGGGTTAACAGACTGGTGACCAATAGCTAGGAGACAGGCTAAAGGTATGAGAAACTCCTCTCAAAGAACAAGAATAATAACACTAGACCAATAAGAACACGCTAAAGAGTCAGACGGTTCTTGAATTTTTGTCATTGATGGGTTATTGGCAATGTTAGAGTGACTGAGAGATGTCCCCTATGACAGTAAGGAAGCCACCACTCTGGGGCCAATAAAAGGGAAATGAAGAACTTCTGTCACGTTAGAGAATAGTTAGTCGCTTGAATCACCTCAGATGCTTCTTTTGGATGTTTTTTCTCTCCAGAAACTCATCACTATGTTCTTCTATGAGAGCTCTACCAAATGCATCTATATAGAAGTAGACAGTCCCCAACTGAAAGGACAATCAAACAGCCCACCACCAAATAGTCATGTAGACTATGAAGAACTTACTAAGGAGTACGTACGTATAATCATTGGTCCACTGAGGCATACCGTTACCTAACCCCATATGGACTAGTCTGTCATGAGATCAACCAAGGGAGTATATGGGAAACTTACCATACGGTAGGTACGTACCTACTGATCCATACTTGTTGCTTTCTTAGCTGTCCTAAGTGTTTGTATCTATGTTGTATACCACTTGTGTAACAGGTGTATCGTTAACCTGTCGTATACCACTTGTAACCCGTTGTATCGTCAACCACCACCTCCAAGATGACGTCACTGTCACGCCCACCTTTACCACCTCATGTCCTTGTCTCTTCTTGGCTATCAGTGCTTTCAGTATGCGCATCAGATGAGTGTACGACGTTACAGGAACAATGTACTTGTAGGGAATGGGTCACGTGCAGAGAGAATACGATGGAGAAGAGATATAAGGTAATAAAGGGTACCAAAATGCTCGTGAGATCGAGGCGATTCTAACGACACCAAATAATCCCCCTTTAATTCTTCCCTTGTCTAATAAAATCTGTACCACCCATTTTACCCCTGCTGTTTTTGCATGTCATACACACTTACATGGAGGTCTTTAAGGGCTGCCTGAGGAGATTAAAAGCAGTCAAGAGCCCAGTTTGAGCCACCTAATTACACTCATTTGAGCCTTCTTACCCAGGCAGCCCTCCTTGTATCTTGTATCTCGTATCCTTGTTCAATGTCTCACTTGTAGCATTGTCCAGGTGGGGAAGTCTTGATAAGGCGACAACAAAGAACTGTTACAGGGTCTGCCTGGTGGAGAGCGTTGTTTGAAGCTACCAAGGCTAGTTTTAGTCATCTAAGTGGTCTAAATGGGTCTGAACTAGAGACATAAGAGTGTGTAGAAGTACACCACGAGTACATCTCAAAAGTGCCAAAACTCGCCCAAAAACACCAAAAAACTGCACCCACTCACCCTACTCCCTCCATAGATCCTCTCTACCACTTTTCTCCCTCTAATGTAGTACTCCGTCCTTGTAATACGACTCTCTCCCGTCCTATACATTCCTCTCCAGTTATAGCACATACGACGTTGTCTAGTGTAACGTGTGAGCGGCATATCGAGCTATAGACGGTATATCGTTTCTCTGCTCAATTTGCCGTCTTTTGGTACACTTATGGCCTATTTATGACTTATTTTATGACCTATTTTTCGTATTATTTTTTTCGTATTTTTCTCCTATTTTTCCCACCTTCCTCTATCATCTCATGTCACCCTAAGCCATAACTGTAAGGCGAGGTAAGGCGAGGTAAGGCGAGGTAAGGCTTCGGTGTTTGAACATTGGGTAAAAGAACTACCCTAACCCATTCTGTAGCTGCCCTAATACCACCAGACACCGTCTTCTATCGCTGCCACTTCATAAACACCATTTTTTCATTTCAAAAACGACACTTTTTTTTTCTCATCTTTTTTCCTCCTCTCCAATTCTCCCCTTTGGTATCTTAGTTTGGAGCCTTGCCCTGCTAGAGGTTATGGTGGGTTACCTCTGAGGTTAACTGTCAACACTAGATAAGACATGCCGGCTATGATGGTGAATAGCGGTCCAGGAGAGCTGAAAGCTGCACCAATCCACTCAGTTAATCGAGACGAACAAAATGGTGTATTTTTTATGTTAAAATCTCCACCCAATCTTTTTTCTCGTCGACCTAATTATCTCGTCGTGTTTCCCTCCCCCACGGCATTCAAAATACGCATACAATATACTGCCACTCTAAGCACGACGTTTATTTGTGGCTTTATTCGCTTAAAGCGTTTAGCCGCTTTTTAGCGCCAGCGCTCATGTTTATCAACGGTAAACCTCGGGCTAATCTTTAACCCTGTTGGGAGCCGTGCGAAAAGGAAGGTGCTTAGTAAGCAGAATGACAGCAGTAACAACTTGTTGTTAGCCAGATTTTTTTTGCCAACCAAATTCCCGCCATTCTGCTTACTAAGCTAAACAAGCACAATCAATGCACTCCAAGTCTACCGGGACTCGTACAAGGTCTTTGTCTTTGTCTGATTGGCGTTGTTTGTCTAATTTTTGGCGGTTTGTCTTGTTTCTTGTCTTTGTTAACTGAGACAGCGTATAAGGCAAGTGGAGTAACGGAATTAAGACGAGAAAAGGGTTAAAGAGAGAGGTAAAAAACAGCAGTCAGGCCACTTGAAACGGCTCTAGGTAGATGAGACCATGATTATACGTTTAGATGATCAATTGTACCCCAGTAATGAGACAAAGAATTGACAAGTGGACAAGTGGGACAAGTGGGACAAGTGGGACAAGTGAGTCAAAAGTGGGTCAAGATGTGGAGATGTGAGTCGATACAATGAGTGGCTCCTCATGGACAAAGACAAGGAGGATTATTACTCTTTGGGGGTGTGTGGATGAGGTGTGTCGGTGAGGTTACCAAACGTGAATGGGTGCGTTTGAGCATTCGGTAGAGAGTATAATGTGAGGGTTAGTTCATTGTATGTACATCTGTATCACCTGTTACTTGTAGAGCGTTAACATATGCCTTTAAGTGGTTCAACATGGGTTTTAACGTCTTTAGGTGTAACTTAAGGTGTCTCTTTAATATGACTTTAACATGCCTAACATCCTTCAATCTTATGATACTCTTACCTATCCCACCCAACATGGTAAGAACAGTGGTGGAACTGTCAGATGTTTGATGAAACACAGATCTACGTTATGAAGCAATTCGGTGATGTCATCGTCCAAGTAGCGGTACTCCTATGATGTCATCGTATGACTTTCATGGTGTCTTCGTATGATGCCATTGTCTCCGTACTCCTCTCATATAATGTCCCCGTACAACTCTCCTCCACTTGCCAAAATGCTCACCAACACTTGTCAGACGCATCTCTGATCTCAGCTCTCTCGTACTCGCGTGCATCTGCCAAGATCTCTCGCCTGTCGGGCTCTGCATTAGCGTCACGTTGACACCATGACACTCTAGCACGAGACCTGGTCGTGTGACAAGGACAACGTGCCAAAACGCCGGTAAATACCAAAAACAGTTTCCGTTTGATGACTGATGACTGTTTGACGCCTGATAATAATTCTGGGCTGATTAATGGTGTGTGACAGACACTAAAGCCTAGACTGATGAGGTGGAGAAGTGATGGAGCGGTTTTGAGACGTTCTAACTGCGATATTTGGTAATCATTCTCTTGAACGACTTCTCTTTTCTTGGTTTCAGCTTTTTTGGCCGTATTTTCTGCTTTTCTCTTCGTCTTAACTGTACATACAGATATGTCGATCTATCATAACATCTACCTCTTCACTAGCTCTGTTCTGGACCGGGCCAAACGTCATTCCGGAATAGGATCGCCAAGAGACGAAGATGTTGAAGTGGAGACTGGCGGAAAAGCGGACCATCCGGAAGTATGTATTCCGACGGGGAATGACGGTGATTGAGGTGGTACGGGTGCAGTACGGGTACTTATACCAGTTCTTGAAGACAAAGAGCGACTATGCTTGTCCAAAGCGTTGTTTAATGTCGGTAAGATGAGCCGTGACAAGGGAGTAGTATGACAAAGAGATGGAGTTGCTTCAAATGCCCATCTAGTATTAAGACATATGGCTGTAATAAGTACTCCCGGGACAATGTAAGAGGTTTTCCCATACTAACACTGTCGAATCAACGTCGTTAACCACTTTTACTGTTGTATTTCAACTTTTGCTTGTCTACATTGCGTTATCTAAAGTCCGAGGATTATGTCACTGCCACACTACTGACAGATAGAGATCCAATGGCCCTAATATACTTGAAATGACAACAGGAAGTTGTTGACAAGGTAGCTGTATCTGAATAAATGTCCCTGATCTCTTTTATTGTCGAGTTGCGCCCTTTTCTAGATACCCATGGGGGTTTCCTACTCCTGCATATCAGGTGGCTAACGGAAGAAGGAAGTACAGAGATATTGGAGGTCCGGAGACAAAACAAGGTAACTATTGCTGTATTGTAAGGCCTCATGGATGTGAGAAAACTTTTCTTGTACTTGTTTTCAACTTTTATACATCAACTAATCAAGGTATCCCTGTCGTAGGTTCGTCTCAGTCAAGACGCGACTTACGAAAAGGATAAATTCAGAACGAATATAAAAGTATTGATATTTCATAACTACAACTTACACTTGAAAGTAACGCAATACTGACTGTCTACCTATTCATGTCTTCCCCTGCTGTGTTCACTTATCTTCCATTAGACATGTCACTCAAGACTTAGAGTACGAGAAAGACATATAAAAGTACCAATTGATACGATAACCGCGCAACTCACTTTTTAAAGCCCGATGCTTTCTATTCCATCAAATCTGGACTACTCTCCTCCGATTTATCGTGCTCTCGAACCAGGTGGTGGGTGGAGAACTAGAGGTGGATGAACAAGACGATTAAGAACATGAGAGTACTTTATAGAGATCTAGGGAGGTAGTTTGAGGTCTCCAGTGGTTGGTTTAGCCGGGGTTTCACGGAGAAAAAGTTGAATCGAAAAAGTTGAATGGAAAAAGTTGAATGGAAAAAGTTGAATGGAAATAGTTGAATGGAAAAAGTATATGAGATTCAGGGCCTTACTAGTAGCTAGTACCAGGGTAGTACGTAATTGGAAGTTTGCCTTGTCTTTTAGTATAAAATACCCCTGTATTTCACCCTGTTCCGTAATCTCTAGATTTCAGGTAAAAAAAAGAAGAAATGAACTAACATAAAACTCCCAAAACGTCTAAACAGTCTGTACAAGTACTGAGCGTTTTATCTCCTCCTGTCTGTAACCATGAGATAATGTTAGAAGTGAGAACGCCATGATTTAGCAAAGATAAGTTGAAATGAAGCAAGTAAAAGTGTTTGTCATGTTGGAATTAACACATATTGGCTCTTAAAAGACTCAGTTTCAACTCATCTTTCTCCACATTCGAGTCTTACACGACTCTTGTCTCTCCACGTATGGTTATGTCCTTAGAAGCACCAAAAACTGAGAATTTGGAGAGAAAAAGTTGGTGAATGTGTAGAAATGTACTGGTAACTTCATAGAGAGTATCTGGTTGACTCGTATAACAAGGATTATACCGTACTTAGTTGACTATTGGCTTGACTGAAACATAGGGTAAAGATAATCACTTGAAAAGAAGCCCAAGAAGTGGTTAGTAGGTACACAAAAGCTCTCAGTAAATTTATCATCCACTAATATTTATAATATGACGTTGTTCTCACTCCTTTCCCCTGTCTCTACTCATATAATGGGCTGTCTCTGTAATGCTTCATGCTCAAGAACAGGACCAAATGTTGAATGGAATAACCTTAACGTGGTAGACAGACCACTGATTCCATTCTGGGGGCAAATTCACTGTAGTAAGTGAATTTGGTCACCTGATGTTGTGCTCGGTTGAGCACTCCACAAGGGTGCGAAACCTCTCCTGACCAGTCTCACTTTGGTAGGGAGACTGAGAGGTTTGTGATTGGAACGTCCTTCCAGCAAGTGATATGTAAGTCGTTAATGTATTTGTTATATAAAATATACTTTATTCAACACCAAATCCACAAATATTACGAAAGCAAGAAGAAGAACTTATCTGTAGTGACGATAGAGTCCGTTACCACGGCAATATTGCTAAATTGGGTTTTGGATAACTTTTTTTATACCCGCTATAAGGCGTTTTTGTTTGTCACCATATATAAAGAAAACTACAACTCAGTCAAATGTAACCAATATAGAATGGGAAGTTGACAATGATGTAGATAAAGTCTCATTAGTCTCTTTCCAAGGTTGGACTTCTTACCTTTTCTCTTTATCTGGCTTGATATCCACTTTCTTGTCACACACCAGGTAACAGTCATCAACTTGTAATACCAAATACAAGAGATAATGACATGGAGACTTGGGAAGTAGACTCTTTGAGATCTACCAAGATGATATATCCATTCTTTGCTAGTTAAATACTCTTTACATCTATCTTAGACGTCCTCCTCAAACTACCTGAAGAAAGAAGGGCTCAATAACTTGATGGTTGATGTCAAGAGAAGATAGAAGGCCTCATTTTACTGGTAATTCAGTATGCAAGAGTAGTTTAGTTTACGCTTATATCTCAATGTTCTCTTATATCAAAATCTAAGAGTTCTCAGTAAATTCTCCAAAGACAATACTGAACACAAGAAAAGGTCCATTTGAACGGCTTGAGAAGAAAGGGGTGATATGGACACTAGTCAGGTAGCTTAAACACAACCTAGTGACTTCGTCTACCTATCTATAGCGTTTCTTTTCTTCTAGACCTGAGTTCTGAGGTATAACCTGAACCGTGAGAAATTATTCCGCATAAGATGACATTGATATTCATAGAAACACTTCAAGAACTTGCTCACTGACTTTATACCAAGTCTATGTTGTTTTTTTGACAACTTTTCAAGTCAGCTTTACCTTCTTTTCAGCTCATTGGAGAGACATTAATATCTCTCCAGATATTGTCTTTCGGAAGCTTGGGTCATTTGGAAGGAGAGAGTTGAAAAAGAGGCTGGAAGTACTAAGAGGGAACCTCATTTACTCTACAATAGAGCTTTCCGAGTCTTCTAGGCCTTTTATCGTTTTACTAAGCTCCATTTCTATTATGGGAAAAAACTCATCGTTCCTCAGAAGAGGTTTGAGCTGTGAAAGAATCACATTAAAGAGTAGAAATGAGCTTATTAGGACTTTAATGTTGCTATAAACCTTTCATTCAATGCTTGTTCTCATTATTTATGTCAAAAGTTCTCCACCCTTTATCTCCTCAATACTGGACTCCTCCCTAATACTGAATGGAATCAGAAAATGACTTTGAGGATGCCTGAATACTGCTTTACACACTACAGAAAGGTGCAAAGTCCAACTACCGGTACTACACCTCAATCGACCATCTCTACTATCGATCTGCTCACCTTCATTCATATCCACGACTGCTTACCCGAAAGAACAGACGAAGGAGACACACAAAGTATTGAATGCTGTAATAACCGATGTACAATGCTACGATATACACACTTATAGATGTTACTCCAAGTGGTGATACCGAGATAATCGATCTGTTGATTAACTTGGTATACCATTGGGATATATTGACACGTATATGCTTGAACAACCCTAAACCATTTGTATAAAACACCTGATAGGCGAAATGGTTGGTCACACCATACTCCGTATTGGGACATAGGGTTAGGACTTATTAGTCAGACCCTTCCATTTTACAACA